>CM030362.1:263603572-263786072 GCA_017893485.1 Hemerocallis citrina | reverse complement strand
AAACGCAACCTAAATAATTCTGACCAATCATTATCTCATCTAGTCACAAAGTTACTGAGATCACAAATATCTGAATATATTGACTCAAGAAATTGTATACACCTAGAGACCATACTAAATAGTTTTCTAGTGATCATAATCTGAGCACAAATCTTACAATTGTCATATTTAAAGAGGTGTTATATAGAAGAGTTATGAGTTTTAACAAGAACACACAATTTATATATAGTTCACAAGTCCTAGTCTATTATGCTGTGTTCAAGGACTACACAAATTAGAACTACTATCGTCAATTACTTCGTTTGTTAAATTCAACTTACATATTCCATTAATTATTTAAGCACATTATAAACTATTAATAATATGAGTTAATACAAAATTACTCTACTACATTTTACAGAATAGTTTGCTTTCTCTCATGGTTTCAACAATGTCCATATGCTCAACAACATAGAGCGAAGAGTTCTTTCCTTTATTCGTTCTTCATCATCTTCATAACGCTAAATGAGATAATGTCAATATTTTATAACTCACACTCAGTATAGTGAACGAGAAAGAACAAAACGTAACTAATGGAGTCATATCCTGTATTATAAGATGCACTCACCTAAGTTACAGACATTTGTTATAGATCTTATACATCAATCTTTATTAGAGAAACAAACCTACAATCTCACACAAAACTGCAAAAAATGGGTTTGTCAATATATTTATTCAAATAGTATGACATGGCACACTTGACAACCCTAAACATGTCATTTTTCAAAGCAATACTAACTATGATCTAAAACCTTTCAATCATATAATCAAACGCACGAAACGTTAACACATTCATCACATGAAAATATAAAAAAATTGAATTAGAGTAGATCATACCGATATTTCAAGTTAGAAGTATTTTCCAAATTCGATGGAGAAGCCTGCATAGTGCAGACTTATTCAACCATAATGTAAATCCATCATCTGCAATACACACAATTTGTAAGTAACTTTGAAGTTCTCACATTCATCAAATTGTTAAAGATTAGCCAATTAAACGAATTATTAGCTTTATTTAAATCTAAGAACAATTTAATTAGAGATACAATTTTGTAGTCAAACTTCTAATTTAACTTATCAAAATAAATACTTGATCTTTAGCACATAGCCAAAATAGTTGTTCAAACTTGTATTTAATTAAACAATGGATACTCAAGCTTTGAACTTTAGCTCTTATCAACAACAAATAATTTAAAGATATATGCAGGTAAAGAACTTATCTTTAATTTCAGATCTGATCCAGTCCAAACATATTTGGAGCTAGTCTAAACAGCATCCTTATTGCTTTCACCATCTTCAACAATTGTATCCACATCTCATATTGTGCTTTCTTCTTCAAATTGTTAAATTTAGAGTGTCTCTAGTTTCAGAATCTTGTATGCTCACTTCAGTTTTTCCATCTCAAGGAATAAACAGTAAATTCCAAAATCTAGAGGTTTTTTTTTCTTTTCTGAATAAGTACTACTAGCATAATTTCAGTAAAATGAAGGGTTTTTTTTCTTCTGTAAAACTGCCTAATAAACATTAAATAGAAAATTAAATCAAATAAAACAACACAGATCTTAAAGTTTAGAGTTAACTAATCTTGTTGTAAATCAAGGCATAGTGGAGGGTTAGATCTGAATCGGAAACACGGTAGCTTAGATCCTGTCCTTGGCCAAACACAAAACAACACCACCTTAACCCAATCAAAGAGCACTAGATCTGATCTAGTGCTAGCACTGCAAGTGGTTGTAAGCATCACACACAGATCCGATCTATCCCGTATTGCACCCAAACACCACACACCAATAGATCTGCTCACTGTAAGAGTTCTGAGTCAAGGCCAATCCCACCAAGGATCTGACCCCAAACCACAAACACGAAACACCAAAGTCCACCCAATCAAAAGTCGGGATGAGTCAAGCCAGGGAGCACTTGGATCCCCACTTCAAAACCGAACGCTGAACACCGAAATCAACCTATGACCAAATCGGATCTAACTTGATCCCTTTCCTTCTCTCTGTTGGTGCTCGGGAAGAGGGATAAGAGGTGGGTGGGCCAGCGGCTGGCCTGGGGCGTCCCTGGCTTGCGTCGACGTCGACGACAGCGGCAACGGTGGTCGGTGCCGACGACGGCGACGGGATCCGGCGAAAGATCATCTCTCCTTAATCTCAAAATTAAAAAGGCTATTATTTTAAGATTGTTAGAGATTATGCGAGACAATAACAATGAAATTAGGGTTAGGCTTAATATCCCACTGATTTAGGATATTATACTCTGCTTATCATAATTGGGATATCGCAAGGGCACTACCTCTAGACCAGTATATATGAGATCAAACTGGGTTAGGGTATTGGGCTTTAAGCCCCAGTCAATCCGGTCCAACAATTAACAGATAACGCGTGAAAATACGTATTGCCCCATAGAACATTATACACAATAATATTCTATTATATTGAGAATATACCTATATATCCAATAATAACAAGAAACTATATGTACTGGATAATGAAGCAGCTAACAAATTTTCACTGAATCAGTAAAGGAGGAGAAAAGCCATAGGTTCCTATTATAAGAATAGCAACTTAAAAGATGTGAGAAGCTACTTTTCTCAAAAAGAATGAAGGTAGTGTGCACCCACATTTATTCTCACTCTGCCTTCTCTCGGGCATGCACAACATCTTCATTATTAATCCTTGAAGTAGAAGGCGGGCTAACGCCTTTTCTGGCTGCAGCCGAGAAGATTGGATCTGGCTGGGCTTCACGAATGCTGTTCTCCTTCATCACAGTGAAGATGTAAAATGCAATAACCAAATTCACTGATATAACAGCGAAGAATCCACTCAGCAATGTCTTAGATGAGGAAGCAAGCAGATTTGCACCATTGAAAATTTGATAATTGATTCCATATAAAATCACAATAGGCGCGCCATCCACATGATTGTTGATGCGAAAAAGAACTTGTGTATTACTCCTGACATTGCTCAGAAATAAATGTTTCGATTAACTTCCACAAAGAATGAAAATGATTGTTTAGGATTCCTTTTTAATTGAAATTTCATTGGGAGCCTGCACCAATCACTGCTCGTGTACAGTCACCCAGAGAAATGCTGCTCAGTATCAGAATGATTATTAAGAATTAAGAATCAGGTATAAATTCTTTATAAAAGAGAAATCAGGACATTCTCCAATTTAAAATTTTCTCTACTGAAAGAAGAAAATTCTGGTGGGGCAAGGCCGTGAGGTACATTTAAGTCAGAATTTGAAAACTTTCGAATTATGTATTTCCTAGCTATTAATGTTTGAAATATAAAGATTTCGTACAGCTAGTTTTGGTGTTTGCATCGACAGTATTATATGTTGACCACAGTATAATTTTTTGCATCAAGCCATCAGCAATTTGAATTTAAAAATGTAACAAATTTTCCTTTGCAATAAATAAATAATTAGTACCCCTTGGCAAATATTTTATATAATCAATGCTAGTTACATTAAGGTTTGATTGCATTCAAATCATTCAATCGATTGGCTAATAATATAATTATGTAAACATTTTGATGTTTTCATTGTGTTTATATTACATAAATGTTCTCTCAAATGTTATTACTACGCAAATAAAATTACTACCGATGAGAAGTTTAAGCTGCACAACTTCAGGACATAGATTTCCTTAAAAAAAAAAAAAAAACTTCAGGACGTAGATGGAATATGTTGATACTTTGGGTGATCACCCATTATAAATTTGCAGTAATCTTCATGTTGATATTTTAGGGAGGTATTCAGTAATTATAAATTTACAAATAATCCTACTACAGTACTACTAAGTTCTAGGGAGGTACCGAATAATTATTTTATAGAAAATCACGCAAAATACCCTTTTCTTGGGCATGGGCATACGAGTGCTCAAGAAGTCCTCACAAGCGTACAAAATCAAGCTACGTGGTTTATGTTTTACAACATCACAAAATTGTATAGCTACTACTTTCGAAAGATCCAACAAGCAATGGTCGAGCCCTTGGCTATAAAGTCAAGCCCGAGGATGAGTCGACAGTCAAGGTAGCTTAGGCAAATGGATGTGAGATTGGGCAGGTGAACTTCAAGTTCTGCTGTTGATGTCCACTTTTTCTTTCACCTTAGCGAAGTTCCCTTATTCATATTTTTTAAGAGCTTGGGACATCCTTCTGTGTTGTGCCCTTCCAGTTTTGGATTTCTTTTATTTAGCCTGGACTAGTTCATTTCTTCCCCGGAGCCTAACCAATGGACCTTTCCTCATGATTAGCCCCAAAGTTTTTATAAGGACTCAGTAAGAGGTCGGGACGACAGGGCCGAGCCAGGATAGATGGTAGTAGGAAAGGAGGCTTTAGCCAAAATCCGGAATGGCATACCTTCACTAGGTAATAAGCTCTGTCATAGTCCGTTTAAGGTTCCCCCACACGAAGTGAAATGCGAGCCCCTTCTTTTACTATAAAGAAGTACAAAGTCTCAAAACCTTTACGGGGGAAGCATTAGATAGTCTTCCTAGTTAAAAAACAAGAGTCTTCCGGTGACACAAAAAGGACAACAAATTGTTCAAGTGGGTTGTCTTTGTCCTCGATACTCCTATCAGCATTCATTCTTGCTCTTTCCTGAAGATCTTGAAGATAATGCGTTGCAAACACTTTCATTTAATTTTAGCGTCTCCTCTTCTCTGAAGAAGCTAAAGTCGAACTGATAGAGCAGAATGCAAAAACTTGGAATTCGATCAATGGATCGGAAAGTACCTCTTCCTTCAGGTCATAATAATTTATGGATGCTAGAATTGAACTAACCAAAGCACCTTGCCACTAGGTCAGTCCCTGGTTGGTTGGCTAATGTAGTTTTGGTAAAAACGAAAAATTGAGATGACTGAACGACTAGAAAGGCTTATTTTTCTAACGACATGATAGATGAGCAAATGAATGTCAAATAACTTGATTTTACATTCTCAGGCTAAGTTAGACATGTAGAACAAGATAAACGATTTGGAGACTTTGCTATCTCTAAATTTCTTGACCTTGCACTAAGAATTCGACCAGGTTCCCAATACTGGATTGAAGATTTTCTACGTGGAAATCGTAGCCCATCGAGTTCCAAATTCAGAACATCTTACAGTTTCTCAATCCGATGTATAGATTGTGAGATATCGCAATTTTAGTACTGTCATATCGTTAATTTCTGAACCTGCACGGGATTACTAACCGGTTTCTTGTACTGAGAATTTGACCATGTTTCCGATACTGGATCGAAAAACTTTCTACATGTAAATCATAGCCATTCGAGTCTAGATATTCAGAACATCCTACAGTTTCTCAATCCGATGTATAGATTGTGAGATATCGCAATTCTAGTATTGTGACTCTGAATTTCCAGAACGTGCGCGAAACATCAAAACCAGTGAAGAATGAATTTGTACGCATAGCTACTGTCTCTAGAATGTATCGTGTGAATATGCGTTGGAACTGGAAGAGAGTCTACTTTGTAGAATCTCTGACGGAATTGGAATTCTTTTCTGTAACAACGAGAAAGTGAATTTGAATGCAGATATGTCAAGTTGTCTAAAAATTCATCTCTACGTTTTTGCATATAAACCCGTTATTTTTCATAATTAATGAACTGAGTGTATTATTGTTCTTGTAATAATAACTTGCATAGATATAATAGGTTGATAGCATGCATTTTATACCACTTGATAATTCTATAATAACTACTCTCCATACATATACCCGTTTCATCTCATACTATGATTACTGCCCTTAATATTTTTCTAGATTAACTGTCTTGATTACACCGTTCCACTAGTGGTACCAACTACATGTTCATAATTAATTATAAAAGAATAACAAGCCGGGGTTATAAGGGTACGACTTAATAGTGGATAATATAGGGGAGTATACTCGGAAGGGAGCCCTTGTTTCCCGAAATAGTGACTCTTGATTCTTGATTTTTGATTACACAATTCTTGATTACATAATTCTCGATTACATGATTCATGATTACATGTCTTGATACTATCACTGGAAGACCCGAGTACATAATCCTATAGAATTCACTACTTAAGTCTAAACGTCAAATGATTGATATGCACCGAACTTGTGATATGGGACACAGGATTGCGTGCATTAGATAAGTTAATAAAATAGATAAACTTGAGATTTTCACTAAGCATGATTCTTGATTACATGACATGACTCTTGATTACATGACTCTCGATCATTGATTACATGATTATCGATTAACTGAGCCTAGGTTATCAATTGCTTATACCTTGAAGTCTTGAATACACTAGTTACAGTTATTACTTACATGATCATATTGTCCCAGTTCTTTGCTTCCTTCTATATTGTATTTGTACTTCTACTTCTTGTTTCTTCCATGTTATATATTGTTATATTACCCCTTAAACTGCTTGTTGCTACTTGCTGCCCGAAACTTGCTTTTCTATTTTTCTTTGAGTTAATAATTATACAGGTACTGATGGACCCGCGGAACAGACTTTCTAGATGATCTTTGTTGCTTTATTACTACTCCATGTTGTTTTTCTTTTAGTCGCTATTTTATTTAGTTGTTATAGCGAACTGCTTATCGTAGTATTTTAATTATGGCACCTTGTATTTCCGGGCATCTTGACACGATGTTGATGTATTATCCAGATGACGGTTATTCTATTTCCAGCTCATGTGATCATTATATTTTCCTGTGTGAATGTGTTATAAATATCTTGTTGAGCTTATAATTGTACAACTTATGGATGATGTATATCATTCGCTAGGCCTCTGTTGCGTGTCTGTATTTTCTTATAGTGGGAAGCGGGGCGTGACATTTTGTCTCCCACTTTGTGGACGTAATTAAGAAAATATTGAAACAAAATAGAAAGATTTGTCCCTACTCTACAGTGTACGAAGATTTTGTCGTTTAGTGCGAACTCACTTCGGCCTTTTTTCGTCCGAAAATGCTTGGAAGAACACTGTTCACCATTATTTTAATTAATAATTTATTCTTTCGCACACTCTCTCTCTAACTCCTGATTTTCCTTGGTCATCCATGTTATTAACAAAACACTATTTAAACCAGCAAAGTTTTCCTCTCTTAGCTGATGTGGGACTAAAAGTCCCCCATTATTAAAACAACGCTGAAAATGAAGCAAAGCTGATAATTAGGCTTAATCCATCGATAAATAAGCCACACTCTCCTTCCCTCTCTAACTTTCCTTTGCTCAAGCACATAATTCACAACTTCTTATTTAAATTAACAAATTTCATGCCTGGCCGATGTGGGACTAATGTCCACATAGTTTTTTTGGTTTCTTTTTCCTGTTTTGATTTTTTTGGGTTCGTTTTTTTTTTGATATTTTTTTTTGGGTTTTTTGGGTTTAATTTAACTGAGTAATAACCAAAGAAATGAGTTTAATTTGGTCTTTTTTTTTCTTTACTTGAGTTTCGGTCATTTTTTAAAAAAAACTTAAGATTAACATTACCATTAAAATTAAGATTAAGATTAAAATTAATTAAGTTCTAATTAATTTAGATTAAGACATAATTAGTTAAGATTAATTACATATAAAACCAAAAGTTAAAACAATTACTTTCACTACAGTAATTTTACAACTCAAACAAACCTATTCTTTCATAGAAAACTATTCCCGCTACAATAAATCTACATCCAACCAAACCATTTTTTCAGAACTCGTTTGCACTGACTTTTTTTCTCTACAGTAACCATACAACTTTGAAATAGTTTAACGCGCAACCAAACACCCCCTATGTTGAAAACAATGAAACCAAAGAGAAAGATTCGTCCTCTCTCTATTTTGTCATTCTGTGATTCCACTCAAGTTCGTGATTGAACGCATTAGAAAACTCAAAATGAATACATTAATAACCATTTCAAATTCAACTTTTTGTAGTGCCCAAAACACCCACAAAGACCTGATGCACCAATATCAAAATTTCACACTAACGCATGTTCACACAAAAATAAGAACAAAACGATATACATAGGTAACTTATAATTCTTACTCAGAAAGTACAAAGTTACATGTTTTTCCCACAATATTTTCTACCCCAAAATATCTAAAAAAGGAGAACTTTATCTAATCACTCACTTTATCTTTTGACGGCCACACAATGTTGGAATGACTCTAGAATCATAAAGCTTACAATATATATAGGATTACAATGAAAAAGATCTCAGCCATTGATCTAGTTCTCGAAACTGCGCTTGTTGCAGTCAACTGCAAGAATGGGTAGTTGATTGCTTTGTGTCTCACCAAGTTAGAGAGCAAGGATGATGGTGGTCGATTGCCCTCCTTGGCAGTCGACTGCTTCATCTTGGTCGAGAGCATCTTGGGAGTTGCAGTGAACTGCTTTATTAATGCAATCGACTGCATTCTGCTCCTCTTGCTACCGTTGTGCTTGTGTATTTGGATCAACAAATCCTAACAATCTACCACTTGGTTCAAAACATCTGTCTTCATAATAATTGTGTCTACCTCACATTACCTCTACTAGCCTCCCACTCCTTCTGGAAGACCGAGTACCCTCACTCATATGAAGAGCAACCAACACCCCTCCACCACATGGAAGGCACAAACTCCCCTAATCAAATCATCAAGGATGTGCCCTGCCATCTATCGCAAAAGGAACGAATAATGGAGAATTCATATCTTTTTCACAGTGTCAGATTCCGTGCTACTAGACTCCCCAATTCGTAGAATCTCCGCCAATACTATACATGGTACAAAACCTCTCAAGGCAAAGACATTCTCTGTACTTGAAGCCTCCATGGACGACACTTCTACAATATCCGCAGACTGCAAATATTACTCATAGTCTCACTACGACCAACTTGGCCATACTCATCGACATCGCCTGGCATATCGATACCAATGCTCACAACATCATAAGAGAAACTCGAAATTTCCACCATCTCAGAAAGAACCCTCACCACAACAGTCACTTGATTTCCTTAGGATCCTTCTCATTGTGGCCATCAACTCCCACTAAATATGCAGTCTCTACACCTACCTAGCAACTCTTAAATATTAGCTATACCTCACACAACCTATCTCTCAATTCTAGTTTAGAGTCACCTATAAGAGAAACACTCACCTTAACCCTAAGCAAGTACAACGGTCCCTCACGCCTCCCACTTACTACAACCTCTTAAACTGCAATTATATGCCACCAAAAATCATCGACATTCCTTCTTTGTCGAGCCTTTCTGCAAAGATAAGATTTTCTCTCAAGTTTGGGACATGCCTTGTCTTCCTCAAGAAATCCGCTTACTATCACCGGCTTTCACATGAACATTCCAGTTCCAATTACAGGGCATCACTGACCGTTACCCACGATCACATCTCCTAAAGAATCCTCTCTGTGGTCCTCAAACACTTCCCTCTTCAAAGTGCAATGAAAAGAAGCATTTGAATCTATGCACCAATCTCGCATGTTCAACTCCATCCTTACAGATAAACATAACTATTCAAGCTTTCCTTGACCACCACATTTTCTTACTTTAATTGTTCTTGCTTCTTCTTCATAAAAGCCTTACAACACAGCATATGGCCACGCTTATGACAATACCAACATTCAGGTCCACCACTTGCCACTGTCTTTAGACCCACTATCAGACTCACTTTCCTGATTCGTTCCTTTTTGATTTCTCTTAGATCTCCCACGTCTCTTAATTGAAAGTGTGGAGTTGCTAGAAGATGATAAAGACTCTCCGTTTCTCTTTCTTCTTACCTCCTCTTTCATGATGCTGCTTACAACATCATTTAGAGTAGTCATATCTGTCATAGTACATGTAATAGTCTGTTCCACCATACCATAACTGTCTGGTAGAGTAGATAAGAATAACGATGCATGTGCTCTCTCTGAAAACATCAACCCTAACGATTCTAATTGATTGTATACCATACAAAAATTGTTCACATGTTCCATTACTGAACTCCTTTTTCCTAACTTCATGTTAACCAATTTTGAATATATGTTCTTCATGCTGATATATAAGTGTTGCTTATCTCCTAATATTCTGATTTTTATGTGACTTTTACAAGGGCTATGGACTGTACTGGTTGAGCTGAGGATTAATGTAGAATACATTACTGAACTAATTTTGGAGTACCTAGAGTTTCAATTGAAGAGAAGGACCAAATAGTAGCAGATGAAGCTACTTGTCAAGAAACAACTTGCTGCTACTGATTTTGGTGTGGGAGCAAACAGATGGTTTGTGAATTCTTTTTGAACCAATAAAAGCTAACTTTTTTACTACTTGCCGATGTTGATCGTTCTTAACGCTGCTGCTGACCTGTAAAAAGTTCAAAACACCGGGATTGATCCCGATGATAAACCCTTCGGTACTCAAGTCAGTAATCTGAAAGATTATGAAAGAGCTTTTTTGGAGAAAGATACTGATTACCTCTATTTTGGTGGGGTGGAGTGGTATTTATAGTCACCTTTGGGACCAGTTTTGAGATAATCATTTATCTATACTTTCTGGTGTTTTTGGATAAGAAATAGAGTTTAAATTCCTTCGTGATAAGAAATTTGGTTTAAAACGTCTCTTAGGGATAATCATGAATTTTAATAACTCTTCAAATGACCTGAGTTTATTTATAATGGGTTGTCACCCTAACCAATTAAAGCAGACCTATTTTTGGGTTATTGGGCTTGGAAAAGACTCAGTTCCCATTTTCGGATCCGTTTGTAGTGGAAATTACCATTTTACCCCCGAGAGCTTTGATATTCGTGCCCAATTTGAATATTACAGATTTGGTTCTATTTCTAGCCATATCATAAGCCCCCCACTCCAGAAGACTGGGTTTCAAAGCTTTTGAGGAGTAGTTCGCCTATTTTTAATGGCTTATAGAACTTATCGGTGTTCTTAGGGACATTTAGATCTCGCTTGAGATGTAGCAATGCTTTTCTAAGTTTGTAAAATACTTAGAATTATTTTTAGATTTTTCTGAATTTTTTCCAATTTTTAAATCAATTTTCAAAATTTTTATTCAATTTTTGAATTTAAATTAGTTTTTAAAAATTTTAATTAATTTTTCTAATTTAACAATTATATTTTAGGAATTTAAAATTATTTTCCGAATTAATAATTTTAAAGAGTTTTTAATTATATTTTTCATTTTCTAAATCATTTTTCCGATCTTTTAACAATTAATTTGAATTAATAATTAAATAAGGAAATTAATTAAAAAGGAAATTACCTTGACGATGTGGTAAAATCTGGATCGTCGATCACGATCGAGCATAGATCGGGAGGAGGATATTTTCTCTCATTTCCTGCTCGGTTTCTGGTTTGCTCGACACGTGTCGGCGATCGATGAAGGCGTTCGGCGTGTCGACACGTGGCGGTCAACGCTGCCTATTGACTAGGTCAATGTTGACCGTTGATCGTTGACTTTTTCCCCCAGCATCTCTACCTTTGATCAAGTATTAAGTGCAAATCGAGAGGAGAGTATTTTGCTCCATTTTCGTTCGGAAACACGTTTACTCAGTGTAGCATGTGTAGTACACGTGTTTTTTCCGAATCTCAGCCATTGATCACGATCTGGCACGAATTTTGAAAATAGTTTTGCACCATTTTCAGTTCAGGGGCACATTTGCTCAGCGTAGCATGTGTAGTACACGTGCCTTTTCGAATCTCGTTGTAGCACGTGCAGTACATGTGCTTTTTTGAAGTTGAAGACGTGGCAAAATCTAAAGCGTCGATCGTGCGAGCATGGATCATGAGGAGGTCCGACCATTTTTTTGTTGTAGCTTCTTTTTTTGGTTCTTGAATAGCATGTGCGGTGCACGTGCAATATGTAGCTCGGCTGCAAAATAAATTGTCGAAGATGGGGTTGTTCAGAATCGAACCCAATCTCACTGAGGAAGGAGATGAGCAGCCTAACCACTTGACCAACTTGCTTCCTTGTAAAAGATTGCTATCACACTTTATTAACTTGGTGGCGCTTTTGAGAGATCTACATGATGTTGCGGTATAATGAACTCTTCCGGTGCTATAGAAGTCCAATTGGAGCGTGTGACCCCTTGCTTCGAAGGTGACTCAAATATCTACAATTTCTCTTCAAAAGTCAGCAAAAGAAACACTCGTCTTTGGGGTCAAAATAGTCACGCAATATCTTTGCCTTCGTGAGGTTGAGAAGAGCTTCAGTGTTTTTATGGAGAGGAGTTCCGCCCTCGGGGAGCTACAAAATTGATTTCCGCTCCCGTTGGGCTAAAAAGAGGAGCTTCGCCATGGAGGAGCTATGAAGTAGAGCTTCGTAAGGCTCTTTGGAAGAGCCGTTAGGGAGGCAAGTTTGAGGAGCGACTTTAGGGGTGAGTTGAGCTCCAAATTCATTATGGAAGAATGTCGATATGTGGCGAGCGATATGAAGAGCATCGACAGGATCTAGGAGATCCATTCCGAAGGTGAGTTTGAGGAGCAACTCTAGGGGTAAGTTGAGCTTCGAACTCGTTTGGAAGAAGACCGCTCAAGAGGCGAACGGAATGAAAAGCATCACCAGGCTCTAGGAGAGCCGTTCTGGAGGTGAGTTCAAAGAGCAACTCTAGGGATGAGTTGAGCTCCAAACTCGTTTGAAAGAAGGCTGCTCGGAAGGCGAGCGGGATGAAGAGCATATCCAGGCTCTAGGAGAGTGCCATTCGAGAGGCAAGTTTGAGAAGCAACTCTAGACGTGAACTCGTTGTGGAAGAAGGCTGCTCAGAAGGTGAGCGGGATGAAGAGCATCTCCGAACTCTAAGAAAGAGCAATTCGAGAGGCCAGTTTGAGGAGCAACTTTAGGGGTTAGTTGAGCTCCAAACTCATTGTGGAAGAAGGCCGCTTGGGAGGCGAGCGGGATGAAGAGCATCGCCAGGCTTTAGGAGAGAGCCATTCGGGAGGCGAGTTTGAGGAGGAACTATAGGGGGGAGTTGAGCTCTAAACTCGTTTGGAAGAAGGCCGCTCGGGAGGTGAGCGGGATGAAGAGCATGGCCGGGCTCTAGGATAGAGCCGTTTGGGGCGCAAGTATGAGGAACAACTCTAGGGGTGAGTTGAGCTCCGAACTCGTTGTGGAAGAATGCCGCTCGGGAGATGAAGATCATTGCCGGGTTTTAGGAGAAATTCGTTCGGGAGGCGAGTTTGAGGAGCAACTCTAGGGGTGAGTTGAGCTCCGAACTCGTTTGGAAGAAGGCCGCTCGGGAGGCGAGCAGGACGAAGAGCATGGTTGGGCTTTAGAAAAGAGCCATTCGGGAGGCAAGTTTGAGGAGCAACTCTAGAGGTGAGTTGAGTGTCATATCCGATGCTTGAAGGTGAACTGGTTGCAGGAGAAGCTCTTCGAATGAGCTGGGCTCTAGCACCATCGTATGGTGTTAAGGAGTTGCTGGTGTGGCTCGGAAGAGGAGCTGATCACGAAGCTCAATGATGAGGTTTGTCGAGTTGAGGGAGCAGCTCCAGGGGCGAGCTAGGCCTTAGATTCAGTATGTTTGAGTCAAATTTTGGAGACAGCCCTAGAAAAGAGTGTTCTTCGAACTTGCATGTTGAAAAGTTTAACTAGTAGTGGAAGTAGTTTGAATGGTCGTTTCGAGCCGCAAAATCGCATACTTGCAAGCTGTGGGGGCAATTTCGAACCAGTTGTTTTGGAGTAATGAACGTGTTGTAGGAGCAATTCGAAATAGTGAGCCACTCCGCACTTACTTGTTTGCAAGCGACTAAAGCGACGTCGAACCAAGTATTAAACTCCAAACTTGTTGTTTGAAAGTTTCAACGAGTTGTAGGAGTAATTCCGAATGTTGAGCTGCTCCGCACTTGCTTGTTTGCAAGCGGCTAAGGCAGTGACGTCGAACCAAGTTGAACTCCAAACTCGTTGTAACACCCCGTAATTTTCAAAGAAATATATATATAATATACATGTATAAGAGATGGCTTGATGGCACATTTGGTAATTATATGGTAATTAAGGATTAAATGGGGGGGGCACGTGAAAAGAGAACAACATGCATTGAAATGCTGCTGCTGACTTCTGCCAACGTCATAGGTGACGTGGTGGGTGGGACCCACCCATGTTTGAAGGCCGTAAGGGGTACTGTTCACAAATAGAGAGAAAGAGAGGGTACGAGTTAATATAGTCCCATATCGGGAGATTTCAAGAATATAATATTAATAAATATAATTGCCTATGATCAAGAGTCACCAATTCGGTTAACCACCTTTTGAGAGGCAGCCTGTGATGGGCAGTTGTACTATAATATAAATAATTTGTCTTCTAAATTGTATAAATTGTCTGAGCTAGGGGCAGGGGCGTTACAAATGGTATCAGAGCCGACTTTCGACACCGAGTGTGGGGCATATAGACCAGTCGGGCGGTGGATTCCAGGATCATGATTAATCGGGCAGTAGGAGAGCAGCTTATTAAATCCGGGACTATGATTGATCGGGCGGTGGAGTTCGGAATCATGATTAGTCGGGCGGATAGGAGAGAAGATGCTCCACATCGGCTAGAAAGTAGATCCTGCACTAGATTGTGCATGCTCCGTACTCAGCGGGGGGGCACGTGAAAAGAGAACAACATGCATTGAAATGCTGCTGCTGTCTTCCGCCAACGTCATAGGTGACGTGGCGGGTGGGCCCCGCCCATGTTTGAAGGCCGTGAGGGGATATTGTTCACAAATAGAGAGAGAGGGTACGAGTTAATATAGTCCCATATCGGGAGATTTCAAGAATATAATATTAATAAATATAATTGCCTATGATAAAGAGTCACCAATTCGGTTAGCCACCTGTAACCCCTGTTTGCGCAAATAAATATTTTCTAAATATTTTACGTTTTTCGATTAATTATAATTTACCATGTGTTAAATTCGTTTTGGTTTCTCCATTAAAATATTTTCTAATCATAAATTTTATTTATTTCGAATAATTGTATATTTTAATTTTAATTTCTATTTCTATTTGATCTACTATTTATATTATATATTGTTTGGATCATTTTAATAAATCTGTTAAACTCGAATTTGCATTTTGATATACATATATTATTATTATTACTATTATCAGTATTATTTTTGTTAATGTTTTTATTTGCAGTATCATTATTTTTATTGTTATTCTTTTTATTGTTTTATTTTGAGCCGATCATACTCTATTTTATACGTATTCATTATTTGATTTAATGTACATGTATATATGTATGTTTTATCAACCCTATAATCCTAATTGTTTTCCTATTGGATTTTTAACCCAAAACCCATTAACCAATTTCCTATTGGATCCTACCCAAAACCCATTATCCTATTCTATACTATTTAAATGCCCTAACCCCCACACCCTAACCCTAATCAACTCCTACCCCCTATTACTGTGCAACCCCCACACAGTAGCCGCCTGTTCATCATTTCTCTCTTCTACTCTCATCGACCCCCCTCTATCCCTGCTACTGTGCTGCGCCTCCCTCCAGCGCGCCGCGATGCCAGCAACCCCACAGCAGCGACAGATAGTTACCTCCCCCCCTCGCTTCCTTCCCATGTGCTTCTTCCTCTCGACGATTCCCCCGATGACCCATCGCTGTGACGCCCCTCAGCCGCCCCTTGAGCGAATGCACCTTCCCGCCATTGTTTCGCCTTCCTCCGTCGTCGTCCTCTGCCTTGCCGCACGATAGCTAGAGCGATGCTGCAACCCCAGACGTTCCTTTGCCTCCCAGTCGCGACGCCCATGCCAGCAGCGACAGTCGGCGTCGCCGGCAGCCCCTTAGCAACTGCAACAGCCCAGGTGATGCCAACACCTCGATAGCTCCTCCCCTACACTGTGTCTCCCTCCGTCAGCAACGACCCTCCTGCTTACTGCCTTTCACGTCGAAAGCCAGCCCTTCGGCCTTCCGCCGTCATCTTCCTGCGTCGAGCTTCCCTCGACGTCGCTGTCGCCCACCGTCGGAGCCCCGCCTTTCACCGCCAGGCCAGCCTCGTGCCGCCCACAGTCATCACCGCCATGGACGCTGCTGTTGATCAGTGAAGGGGAAGGAATTGGTTGATTGAATATGAACCACCCGATTTCCTCCCGATCGTGATCATCAGATCTCACCATTAGAGTGTTCTGGGCCGTCCGTTGATCTAATCATCTTGATCTCTCGATCTGGGCCATCCGATCTCGATCGTCTATCAATGCCTCATCCAATCAAGGCAAGTATCTTTTTTGTACATTCCGTTTTCTAGTACAAGCTTTTCCTTGAAAATACTACAAGTAGATTGTAAATGTGACTCCTCTTTGTTTATCGTTGATGATCTCATGTTTCGCCTTATCTATTACATGATCTAAGAGTCACAACCCTTGATACACTTGTTCAAAACTAGTATAATTATGATACATTTCATACAAAAAGTGTCTTATTTGGTTTCTGTCCTGTCTTGGCTTGATGTTTCGACCCCGATTAAATCAGAATCTAAAATTGAGTCCCGAATATGAAACTTAGGCCTAGACGTCTAGTTTATCACCCTTTTGAAGGAATTGAATTCCGAGTTACGGTTTAGGAGATACCGTAGTTTTACTGCTGCTGTGTCTGTAATCGTAGATTCATAAAAACTACTGCACAACTTTGGTTTACAATTATTTTAACTTTGCTACCAGTAAGTAAATCACTTGAAATTTTGTATGCTGATATTAGACACTCTAGAGAACATTTCCTAATTTTCTTAGAATTAGTTAATGAATTTTCAAACTCGTTTTATATGTATAAACTCAGTTTTACAAATTCTGGCTGAACACAAATCCTATATAGTTTACTGTTTTGACACCTGATTCTATAACTTTTATGTGTCTTAATTATATGCGTTAGAACCGGGCAGGAGTCTAGTTTATAGGTCTTCTGACGGATCCACATTTGCTATCTTGTAGCAACAGAATCGCAGTTTTGGTGCAGCAACGTCATGCTGTCCAGAATTTGTAATTCTCGTAGTTCTTGATAATTTTAATTTGTGTCCTCGAATATGCTTTATAATTATCTTAAACTTGTTCCATATTCTTGATCATGTTTACTTGACCTGTTTCGCACACTTTTATACTTGTTTGATGATAATAATAAATAATAAGTCAGGGTTTAAGTGAAAGACTATAGTAGTGAGCAATATTGGTAAGTGTATTCGGAAGGGGACCGTGTTTTCCACTTGATACATGCTTCATGAACTAGTTATATTATTATTCGATTCATGAACTAGTATATTAATTGATCTATGAACTAGTATATTATTATTCGATTCATGGACTTGTTATTACTCGATTCATGAACTAGTATATATTTGATTCATGACTTGTCTTGTTATGACTTGACACATGAAATAGTTATACGATTACTCGATTCATGAACATGGCTTTCTTGATACTTGATCTCTGAGTACACCTTTCTATAAAATCCACCACTAGGCCTAAACGTAACTGATTATATGTAGCAACCATGTAGTAAAAGTATGAATGCATGAGGTGCGACCTAGATAGAATTAAACATTATACTTAAGATTAACTAGTCACTTGTACACACTTGGTACCCTATGTGATAATTGTTACTTGACACTTGTACGTGATACTTGTAACGCCCCGAATCCCAAATACACTGAATTCGAGATGTTCTACAGGATCTTTTCACTTTCTTCAGTACAATTTTACAGGGAAATTAAAACTTTTCATCATACATCAGAGTTTACATCAAATTACATCTTTTCTTTTGCACAGCGGAAGTAAATTTTACAACAATTGAAATAAAGTACAACGACATGATACAATCTTTAAGCATCCATTCATCTTTAATCTTTAACATGACATATACCTGCACATAAGACTGTGGGTACGTCAGTTTATTCAACCGACGAACATTATACACGGCCATCCTCTCTATGCCGGAAATAGTATAACTTAACATTTCATATTTAGCAAACACAAACTTGTCACATTTCAAACTAAAGGGACTACCCTATTGATGTCGTGTTGTGATTGTGCACTTAGTCCTTAATGCAGTTAATTATGTTACATGACACTAATGCGCACTTGTTCGGATTCTATGCATCCCATACTACATAGGTCCGAGGGCAAGCCCTTATTCGTTCTTCATCTTTATAGGGTTCAATCCCCCGTTATGTCTTAACTACTACTGTAACTACGGTAGTGTCTTAGATGTCCTATGATCTATGAGCCCATGTCCAGGCAGCCTGGAGGGGAATCCCACGCACTGTCACGACGCATCGAGCAGGCAACCTATGGACAATTCAGCCTCCGCCATGGAACAATGGCACCACCCATAGCCACTCGAACATCTCACGAGCGTCGCCACCGGGACGATAATTCCGGAGTAGCGCCCACGCCATGTCTTGACGCATCAAGCAGGCAGCCTGTGGATCGCTCTCACACCGCTATCCGATGGCCCCCATACTCATGTTTTTCTTCTACTTTCATCACCTCTTCACTATGTACTAGTCCTTAGTTTTATTTAAAAATCATGAACAAAATAATCTCTAGAGTTAGCCTCTCCATCAACCGGACTTATTCATTTGTTCATCATGACCAACCTTGGTCTAATTTCATCTCAATTCATTTTTCTCAATGCCGGGGAGACTTAGCTACTCTATTTCAAATTTCATTTCACAATCTTCAACTCATAACAATTTCCATGACGAGTTCTCAAACTCACATGTATGTTCTCTTTCAATTCATGATTATACTTTGTTCACAAGTCCATAATGAAAACAATTCACATTTATAGCCAACAATTTCTTTTTCTTTCATCGACATGATTTCTATGTTCCATAATCATACATGAACTCAAGCAACTTCATAATATCACTAGTCACATCCATACTTCACATTTTGCACAATATTCATAAGTGAGGATAAATAATATCATGTTACACAACAAAGTACTTTTGCCAATCACTTTATAATAGCCTTTTCCACTTAATCTTTATAAGTTATAAATTCCATAAGTATGTATCTTATAACCAAAGCTCTAATTATGCCTTTTGTCCACAAACCATATTGTATTTCATTCAAATAATATCCAAATCACTCTTATAAAATTCCTTGTATTTTTATGAGAATTACCATATTTATTTCATAATTTTTGGACTTCAAAAACTCCCAAAAAAAAAATATTTTTTTTCCTATATGCCGAACCCAAGAATCGAACCAGGCACAGCACCGTGACAGCACAGAGCCCCGACCGCTAGGCAGGTCGCCGAACACGATATAAGAGCGACTGAGAGTAATAAATACTCTCGGTTCGCTGTTAACTAGTGTTTTGAGAATTTAAACAAAAAGGGTGTGAATACTGGGATTCGAACTGTGCAAACCAGAGAAGCAAACCGCAGTCCAAGACCACCTGAGCCACTGGCTCGGGTTGTCACTAACCCAATAAAAAATCGATTTGTATTATATTCACACTGCTTTAAAAATAACTCGATATTCAAATAACCATAGTTTCTTATTGCTTTGGTAAAACTTTTCTAAAACTTCCAGATTAATCCCCATTTGTATAAAGTTCATACCAGTAAAAAAAATAATTTTTTGGTACTAATGAAATGTATTTTTCACACACAAAATCCAAGAGTTATTTATTAAACTACAATACATTGTATTTTTGACATTGCCAAAATAATTGATCTACTAGTCTTTTATTAAATGATTTCATAGTGATAATTTACTGAAATTAGTTCTTAATTCAACCAAAACACATGTTTATAATAGTCCACATCTATATCAACATAAAGGTCCATTCATCCCAATTCAACTACTAATCTTATGAGTAGTACTTCCATTAATCAACCTATGCCATAATGAAGTATACTCACTCATCGATTGTACAAATCACATCTCAAACATACAAATATTTCATTTTTCTTCAAAAATAAGGTGTACTCTTTCTTAATAGGTTCCATGTTTCAATTTCACAATTAACAAGCATGCATTATGTCTCTAATCATAATAACAACATTCTCAATTAAATTTAATCACCATCATAACTTCATACTAATAAACATGGAGCAATCTACACACAATTTAATTTTAACACTAGAGCCATATAAGTTAATCACCATATTTCAATCAATTCACATACTAACTACTCAATTCACGTGGGCTCTTATTAATATTTTTCATGCATCTTTAATGGTGGAAACTTAGCATGGATCTATATTAGAAATATGAAATGTTTTACCCACCTTAAATGGAGAGAAAACACAAACAAAGCAACCAAGTCCTTGTAGATGAAAGCACCACCTCCTAGCCAAAAGAGTGCACCAACTCCAAGCCTCCTAGCCAAGCCGAATGCTTCCTCTAGCCCAATCCGAATGCTTCCCTCCTTGTGATGCCGGCCACTCCACGCAACCAAAAAAACACACAACTCTCTTATCTTTTATAGCTCTCACTATTACAATACTATAACTTAGAAATTATACTTTGCATATCAAAAATTAGCCATGAGAGGGGGGTATTTATACTAGGAAATGAGTGAGATGGAGGGCCAAGATTGTTTTGGTGGTTGTTGGATGAAGGGCTTAGATTAAGGTAGGAGTTAGGAAAACTACCCACAACTAAGAAACTACCACCATGATCACCATACCCAAAATCAAAAATCCCTCCAAAAAGATTGAAACCCGGCCAAGAATAAAGTGTGCAATGCACGTGTACGTGTAGTGCACGTGCATGCAACTAGGCCAAATTTGTACATTTTTAAATTTCTATAAAAATAATTTAGTAAAAAAAGTCTTCTACATGATAAGTTTAATTAAAATAGATTAATTCATGGGCTTTCTTTGTGGGCCAAAATAGTTTATAAAAGTAAATAAAATAAAATACTTTTGGGCTTTTTAAGAAAAGGGCTTTTCATTAAATTAAAAAAAGGCTTTTAAAGAAAGGCTTTTTGTACTAAAATAATTTGAGAAAATCTATTTAAATATAAACATCATGATAAAATAATCCAAACAAAATATTGCACGTGCACACTACGTGCAAAATAAATAATTTTTCATTAATTGAAAAATCAGGGTATTACAATACTTGTTACTTGTTGCTTGATACAATTACATATTCACTTGTCTCTTGTTCCACTACTTGTACTTGTTACCCAATCTTGTTACCTGAGTTGTCTTATTTGCTAGATAGTCTTTAGAACTCCACTACTTGTTGCATCGCTATTATATCATGTTATACATTTTTTATTCCAGATCTTGTTTCATATTTTCTTGTATCTATTTTCATACCCTTACTTGTACTACTTGCGGCCCTAACTTGCAATACGGGTGTTTGTCTTTTTTTTGTATTTTCCTTATATATATATATACAGACTTTAGAGACGAGTTGCCTGCTGGAATTGGTGAGGAAACGTTCTAGGCTTCTCTTGGGGACAAGCTTGCTTTAATTATTTTGTATTTGAGTTATTTATTTCTGTTGCTACTTAAAACTTGTAACGGGCTTGTAGTCCCGAAGTTTTATCTTTTGATCAAGATCTGAAAATTATTTGGGATATTATTATTTTGTTTCAATTGTTTCTTTTGATTAATAAACTATTTATACATACGTGGTTGTGTATATCTTGTTATATTTCTTGTTATGATGCTGAGTCGATCCTACAGCTTATGAATGATGAAAATCATTCGTTGGGCTTCGTCACGCGCTCGTATTCTGTATTTTTGGGAAGCAGGGAGTGACAAGATTTTTAGTGATATCAGAGCTCAGGTTTGGCTAATGTGTTAGTTGACTAATATATTAGACAGGCTTGACTCAGTCAGGATTAACTCAACATTAAACATGCCATGCAATCACATGAAAATTTTGATAATCAACTCGATCTGGACACTAGTCTTATCCTATTCATTTTGATTCCTTTATATTCAATTCTTTGATTCCTTGTTTCCTTCCATCTCTTACAGTTGTCATGATTTGTTGAATCCATATTGGGTATAATTTTATTCTTTCCGTACTCATATTCTTTTGCTTCCGGTGCAAGCAATCTCTTATTTCTCTGCTTGCCTCATTGATTTCTTCTTATTTCAGCTCGTGTGTCATTCATTATTTTCTGTGCCTTGCATTCATCTTCATTTGTTGATTCATATTGTGTATCATACTAGTTTTTTCTTCCCTATATTGTTCTCCTTAAATTCTGGTGCTATCCATTCTTTTCTTCCCGCTTAGTTCGTCGACCGATATCGGTGGATCTTCAACGACATGTTAGAGGCTTGTTTAATTCCTACGTTACTGTATATTTTTATGATATATTTATTGTGTAAATTTGTTACACTGCATATTTATTTTCTCTTCCACATTTGCATTATGCTTATGCATGTATTTAACTACGTTTTTCTCCCTACTTTTATAGATTATTTTCACTACTATTATTTTGTACTATTGTGTTTGATATTTATACTCTATACATCTATTTTGATATTCCATTGTGTGACTTTCAACTCTATTTCTTACTTTTCTACTATTTTTATATCACTGATTTCAAGACATAACATCATACTTAAATAAAATATCCCATATCCCTGTGCATATGGAAGGTTACATCTTCCATTTCACCATTCCGGTACAACCTAATGTCAAGATGGCAAATATGCAACTCGATGTCAATGGAGGTAAATTGCAACTGGATGTCGGGGAGGTAAAATGTACAACTGAATATCCAGACGACAACCTGCAACCTGATGTCGTGAAGGCAAACATTCAACTTGATGTTAAGGAGGCAAGATTTTCTACCTATTTGCTAATTGATATTTCAAGACTTTTTACTTATATAATGAAACTAATGGTAAAGAAATATTTTCGTTATGAAATTTTGTTTATACAATTACACTTTATGTTTCCATACAATTTGAACTAGTATAGTCGATTTTACTCTATTATATGTTAACAATTTTTTTTTTCATTTATGTCAAGATTGAGTACATCAACTATGGTTTAAGTTTTCGTTCTTTCATGAATTACTATTTATTGCCACCGTTTCAATTCTTTAACATTTTAGGTTTCTCACTTACTTTTGTTTCCACGTCCTAATTAATGATTTGACGCTTACCTTTGTAATATTTAATGAACTCTTTTTAAGTCTTCTTGCATATATATTTTGGTCTATTTTTCTCGTTACCCTTTAATGTGTTTTTCGAGTATTCATTATAATGTCAACATTCACTAATTATTATATGTCTTTTACATTCACTGTTATTAATATTTTCTTTACTTAGCTAAATTTGTTCGTATTTCTATGTATCTTGATTGGTTATTTTCCCAAAACTATTTTTTTTATGTAACCTTTAAAGTTTGTGTTCCTTTATTGTTTGTATGGTTATCAATATTTTTATATTTGGGTTTTACCTCCTCACTTTTGACTTCTTATTCTATGTGAATAGTCTCCCTATTTTCTTACAATTGGAGATTAATGGTATATTTTGACTTCACTTTCCATTTATAATTGATCGACTAAACATATTCCTGTCTGATTTATTTACAAAGTTGATAAGCCAAATTCCTATTTTGTTTTATAATGTTATTATTATTATTATGGTTTTCGTTATTATTATTGTTATCATTATTATTATTGATGTTACCATTGCTATTATTATTGTTGTTTTCATTATTTTATTATTGTTGTTAATATTGAATGACCTTCATACAAAAAAATGTTGAACCCAAATTATATCTTGTCTTGCATTATTATTCTTACCAGTATATTGTTAATTTTTTTATTGTTATTATTATTATTATTATTATTATTATTATTATTATTATTATTGCATTATTTTCATGAATGTGTTGAATCCTATTCTGTCATGTATGTATTATCATTATTATCGGTATTGTTAACATTTTAAATTTTATTATCATTATTATTACCAGTATGATTATGATGATTTTTATTACTGTATTTATTATTGCTATTATTATTTTTAATAATGTTGTTATTATTATTTTATTATTGTTATTACTATTCTATTATTATTGATATTATTATTTTTATTATTAATATTTGTTGTTATTATTATTTTTGTTAAAGCCCATTAGTTTTGATCTATAGCATATCTTTTAATTATTTAAATTGAAGCCAAACTTTATATTCATTTTGCATTATTTATTTATATCTATCTTGAGCCCATACTCTCCTTGATTCTGGTGTTTCAGTCTTGTCTTCCTGCTCGGTTCGTCGATTTGTGTCATGTGGCCTACAGTGACATATATGTTGATTGGGACATCACCTTCGGAGTAGCAGAGCAGAAGTGTGGTGGGCCCATAACCCACAGGTCACAGGATCCCCTTGTTGCTTCTAGTTCCTTGTATTGTTTGCTTTCCTCTATTCCTTGCATTCGTCCCCATCCGTTGACTCATTATTTGGTTCAACTCTTCCTTGTCCATCCTTTCTTCGATTCCAGCTCTATCTATTTCTTCATCTCCTTACTTTGTTATCTTGCGCTGTTCTTTCCTTTTGATATCGTTTATTCTCTTTCATGCATTCCATTTGACATCGTTGTTATCCACTTCCTTCTTTTTTTGGTGTTGCCACTGCTTTGTTCCTTTCCCTTTAACTCTCTGTTTTGTTATTTCCCAAGTTTGTTTTTGCCTTGTCATACGTATCGTCTAAGCAAATTTCGAGGACGAAATTTTGTTGTAAGGTGAGTAGGATTTGTAACCTCCGTTTTCATAAATAAATATCTTCTGAATATTTTACGTATTTCGATTAATTATAATTTACCTTGTGTTAAATTCATTTTGGATTCTCCATTAAAATATTTTCTAATCGGAAATTTTATTTATTTCGAATAATTGTTTATTTTAATTTTAATTTCTATTTATATTTGATCTACTATTTATATTATATATTGTTTGGATCATTTTAATAAATCCGTTAAACTCGAATTTGCATTTTGATATACATATATTATTATTATTACTATTATCAGTATTATTTTTGTTAATGTTTTTATTTGCAGTATCATTATTTTATTATTATTATTATTATTATTATTATTATTATTATTATTATATTTTGAGTCGATCATAGTCTATTTTATACGTATTCATTATTTGATTTAATGTACACTAGTATAATGCACGTGCGATGCACGTCTATAAAAAATTTAGTCATTAAATTAAATGAATATGTATATCGTATAAGAAAAGAAATAGTAAAACATTTAACTTGGAAAATAGCAGGCTTCAATTATAGAATATAAGTGTGAACAATTATATAATCAAACTTCAATTATACATTATACGATATACAAAATTCAAAATGCATTGAAAAGTGCATAGAAGAGTATGTAGTACCAACCATAACAAAACTACAACTGAGCATTCTAATTGAATAACACTTCTTTGTAAACAACATTTCTTGTGTATGTTCCATCTTGTCCGGACAATTTTCCTTCACGAATAGCTATCTTGGTGGAGTTCATTGAACTCCTCTTGACAAAGCCACGTAAAGTTGCCCATGACTGAAAACATGATCTTTTAAATAAATCCCTGCGAACGGTATAGTTTGTCCCTGTGCTTTATTTATGGTCATAGCGAAACACAGACGCACAGGAAATTGTTTTCTAATTAGTTTGAACGGCAAGCTTATGCTTTCCGAAGGTTTTAGTGGTATTTTAGGAAGGAAAACTCGTGTTCCTGCTGAAATTCCAGTAACAATTTCTGTATCGATCAAGTACTGATAAAAACCTCGACACAATAATCTTGTCCCGTTGCAAAGACCTGCTTTTGGGTCAATATTTCGTAGAAGAATTATTGGTGCCCCGTATTTCAAAATTAACTTATCTGGTGGCAATCCTCCTGGAGAAATCTCATTCAAAAATTCTTGTTGGCATATATTTCTCTCGTCATCCTCTACGCTGTCGAAAGAATAATATACTTTCTCATCACCTGACAATGGTATAGTTTAAATTTATGTTAGTAGAGATGGATACATAGGAAAATCTTTATTTATTTTTATAAATAGTCAAAGCCTTTACATAGAAGAGATTAAAACTAATTTAGATTACAATCACCTGGAAAAGTATTGATGGTAGTGTTGTTTATACTATCCACGGACTCATTAGTTGGTGCCATTATAGCTCTTTCCACCATGTAGCTCTTGTCATTCACATTCTCACAAAGATTTGGATAAATAGTGTTGACTAAATGAGTTATGGTATCGTCACCTGTCCATGGTATAACCATTTCATCCGGAATTCTTACCATTTCATTTTCATATGTAGTCGCTGCCCCGTCTCCGATATCTTTCAAAATGCTTGTGAAGTTAGGATCAGTTCTTGATCGCATATTTTCTGTAAGATGGATAACATTTACACTTTCCAAAATTGCAGACTTGACAACACATGCATCTACAGTTTGCGATTTTGTACCATTCTGTACTACTGGTAGCACTTGTCTAAAATCATCTCCAAGTATAACAATTTTACCTCCAAAAGGGACGTCCTTTTCTGTCAAATCTCTTAAGGTTCTGTCAAATGCTTCAAAAGCATACCGATGTACCATTGTTGCCTCGTCCCAAAGTATAACACTGCTACTTCGTAAGAGATCGGCTGTGTCGTCCTGTTTACCAATATAGCAAGTTGATTTAGGCCCAATTTTAATAGGAATTTTGAACCTAGAGTGAGCAGTTCTTCCCCCCGGTAATATCGTAGCTGCGATTCCGGACGATGCTGTTGCTAATAGAATATGTCCTTCTTTTCTAAGGTATGCCAACACCGCTCTATACAAAAAAGACTTGCCAGTACTATCTGGACCGTCAATGAAGAATACCATCTCTTTTTTCGAATTAACAGCTTCGATGATCACATCAAAAGCATGCTTCTGACCCGAATTCAACAAATTTATACAGCTTAAATCATCATCCGTAACAATAATGGATCTCTCATCTTCAATCATTTGTCGTGTAGATCCACTTGTAAAATCATCAAATATGGGTACAGGGAGACCATAATCTGCATTACATTTATCATACTGTTGAAGTATGGTGTTCAGATCACGTAATAGACGATTCATGCTTGAATTCACATTCACGGTACTCGTTGAAGAGTAATCTTCCATCATATATGGGTGGAACTCAGTCCACAACTGCAGCACACCAGTAGGTTGACAATACAACAAAAGTGTAGCAAACAATCTCCGGAGCGCTGATGGCATATGTGTACTTGCCGCTTCTATTAAACATTCTCGTACGCTGTTGTCATTTTCTAAGAACCCCCTCTTTTCAGCTGATTCCTTAAAAGTGGAGTAGGGTACCCCATCTACTGTAAGAAGATCATCAAATGAGACTGGTCCCCTAACATGATTCAGTAGGATGCGCAAATAATATCGGTCTCCTTTATTTGGCGGAACCGTGTAAAGTCCACCGATAGCTCGTTGCGTAGTTGCTCTCTTTTGCCATTTTTTATCTCCAGATACCCTCCAATATTTTTCTGGAAATTCTCGATATAATAAATTTCTTGCTTCAGGATCTTCTTAATTCTTTTGAAAAAACTTAGTCAACATTGTCTTTGAAGTTTGCACATTATTGAGAACATCATCGAGCAGTTGATCGGCATAGTATGTCAATTGCTGCATATTTGGAAGATGTGTATGAAGAGCTATCACACTTGGATATATTTTGTGCACTGGAAACTTAAAAGTCCTCCACAATGCTTCCTGTGGGCAAATCCAACGTGCATCTAGAAACTGTGAGATCTCATCATTTTGATCGATTTCTCTACGTATCTGAAAGCCAATGATTATATGGAACCACCCATCGATACTGGAGCATATTTCAACATTGATATGACAATTGTATTTTTTCAAAAGCCAAGGATTATATGGAACCACCCATCGATTATCCAAGGAAATGCCATGTTTCTCTATACTAATCCCATTATCACGTCTTCTATATAATGGATACGAATCATCTCCTTGTACTGTTTGCTCCGCAAATTGGCGCGGATATCCCTTTTTGCACTTGTTTTCCCTCATGCAAGGAGAAATTTGTTTCACTATACCACATGGTCCATGTAGCATATGCTTTTTAACTATTTCATATAGTTCAGGTTCAACATTTGGGTCTGGAATCTCTGCCCGTACAATGTGGTCATACTCGTCAGGATTATTCAGCTTGTCTTGTTCGTTCAGAATGACCAACATATGAACATGGGGCAATCCACGTTTTTGGAACTCGACTACATGGACATGAGCTGCAACATAACCTAAAACTCCGCTGGTATAAATATCTTTTTTTAGTTCTTCTAGCTTTGCTTTGAAAACCCTTACTGTCAAGTCAGGCCTATCTTGAGGGTCTTGTCCCAAGAACAATTCATTTGTTATTTCATCCCATGATGGATTACATGTCATTGTAATAAATAGATATGGTTTTCCATACCTCTGAACTAAAGCCATGGCATCTTGATACCGATTATACATGTCTCTCGGGCTACCAACATACGAAGAGGGAAGTATAATTTTTCTTTCGGTTGAACCTATAAATACAGTGGAAAAGTATTTTTCTATTAGCTTCCCATTCACTATAAAATACAGGTGGAAATGGAAAAAATAATAAGGTTTTCAATCTACTAATTACATACCTGCATTTCGTACTCCCGCATTGAATAAATCCTGTAACCCTTGGTACAACTCCGCTCTAATAGTTTTTTGATTGGCCCGCAAAAATCGTAACCTTTGCATCTCAATTTTCACGTAAGTGTCCACAATAAATTGTTGTAGTAATCTACCGGCACAAAGTAGTATTGATGTATCATTTGCTCTAATCTGTAATTGTAACAAAAACATTATTTATCAGTATAGTATGAAAGAGAAATATATATAGTTCATATTAGTACACTACCTGAAGCATATACGAATAAAATTCCCGACAGGTAACTTGATGTCCATTTAAACAATGGGTGTTGACATCCCATCCATAGTTCCCATACGGAAGTAAAAGTGGGTACTGGAGAGGATCATAATAACCGACCGTGTCTGGAATCAGCTGTAAGTTGCCTTCCATTGTTTCCACAATAGTCTCCCGGGGCCCAACGTTTGTTAGATCTTCACCTCCGACTATAATTGCTGCAACCTGAGATGCTGTAGGAAGATTGTACTGGTGACCTCCCAAGGATTGGTCTTTAAGCAACAATCTACAATTTGGTAAATCCTCTCTCACAGCCATTCGCCTAAATTGATGCACGAAAGGGTTATGGTGATTTAAGATCGTCTTCAGTTTTTCAACTATGTGTGTCCGCATCCCAGTATTTTCCCTCATTCTATTTTCAATTTCATGCTCAGTATCATATATGTACAATTGTAGATATCTTGGCCTAGGGGGTCCAGCAGGTTGTAGGCTACCTATCCAATTAGGGCGTTGAACAGGTAGTAGACTTCCTATCCTATGGTATATCGCCCCTTGGGCTCTAAAAGTATAGATTCCGTCACAACCATTGGTGAGACTTGCATCGTAATGAACTCCCATCGAAGTGAATGATAGCAAATAAGCAACAGATTTACATGTAAGCAACAGATGGTTATCTGCAGATGAAATCCTCACAAACGCATGTAAGCAACAGATTTACATTTTATTTTGTACATATAAATATACACATCACTTTTTTTCAGTTGATTGTCAGTTAAAAGCACATGTTATATGTAAATGAATGATAGCAAATAAGTAAGCAGTCAGGTGTACTCATGATATACCAGTAGCTGGAAATAAAAAAAAGAAATAATTTTCAAAAAATAATCACACCTTAACATTGAAACCAAGGCTATCCATGTCCAGCATAAGAGCATAGTCTACCTGGAAATATAGGGAACCTTAAATCAGAAACTAAATTAGAGTGCTGTACTATTGCTTTTGTTTCTTCCCCATGATCCTTGTTCATGTGGGACTGTAAAATTTATCAAAATTAGAAACAAATGCCTGTATATTAGACTCAAACAAAGATCTGAGTTACAAATAGATAAAAGTATATATCAGTTAACTAATGTCTTTGAACTGAACACTACTAATGAATGATATATATCATATACGAACTAAACATGCAGTTTCTGAAATTGTGCGCACACTGTTGTTATTTAGACTTCTTAGAGAACAGGGGTTTCACATCTCCATAGGTATTTCACTTACAATAAACATATCCTTTTAATATTTTTCTAAAAACTTTTTCAAAGAATACCTTCCAAATAGTATATTGATTGCAAAATATTTCTTTCCTAGTTTGAGGATGAAATTTCTTGCAAACAGTTGTGAAGCTGCTATAACTTTATAATCTGATTGCTTGCTTAACACTATTCATACAGTTTCAAGGAAAGAAATATTTTGCAATCAATATACTATTTGGAAGGTATTTTTCTAAAATGTTTTTAGAAAAATATTAAAAGGATATGTTTATTGTAAGTGAAATACCTATGGAGATGTGAAACCCCTGTTTCTCTAAGAAGTCTAAATAGCAAAGATGTTTAGTTCAATGAAGTGTGCACACAATTTTCGGAAGAAACCACACTGTTGTATGATTGTATCAGAAAGATATCAAGGAAGTTTTGACCTCCATGCAGTTTCAAGAAATTTTCAGAAGAAACCACACTGTTGTATGAAGGTTGGGTGTTACATACAATCTAAATTATATATGTAATCTTTATGCCAGATTGCTATCATGGGATGTATAGTGAATGGGCTAGGTGAAATGGCGGATGCGGATTTTGGTTTTGTTGGTGGTGCACCAGGAAAAATTGACCTCTATGTAGGCAAGGTGGGTCATTAAGTTCATGATCTTAATAGGTACAGGAAGATATTCTGCAACATTGAACAACATTGAATGGGCCAGGTGAAATTATAGACACCAGATCTTAATAGGTACAACAAAATATCTTAGAGGTAAATATTTTCGAGCTAAATGTTTGAGCCTAATGAGTACAGGAAGATCATGATCATACTGCACAATTTAAATAGTAAGATATTTTCGAGCTAAAATAGTAAGATATATACAGTTTGAAGTGCTATATATTAGACTGAAACATATCGTACTGTACAATTTATGATCATACAGGAAGATCATGATCATACTGCACAATTTATGATGATACAGGAAGTTCATGATCATTTTCAAGCTAAATGTTTGAGCCTAATCAGTACAGGAAGATCATGATCATACTGCACAATTTATTAGACTCAAACATAGGAGCTAAAATACTGCACAATTTAAATAGCAACAGTGGTTATAATTGAGAGATCTTGTTTACAATATAGGTTCTATACTTGACATTCCATCCTTGTGTAAATAATAATCCCATATTTACTTCATTTAAGCTCATTTCCACCTTAAATCTGGTGTCTTGTCTCTTCTTTTCTTCTTCTTAATTTCATGTTCTATTCTGCAACATTGAACAAAAATTAATAGAAAACAGATCTTCCATGATTCAGTAGCTAAAATACTGCACAATTTAAATAGTAAGATATTTTCGAGTTAAAATAGTAAGATATATATAGTTTGAAGTGCTAAAAACTGTAGAAAATAAGCCACATACCTCCTGATCCTAATAGAGTTGTAGCAACTCCAGATACATATCGTACACACTGTAGATGGCTCTGACTCTTTGCGCATACAGAAACTGAATTGGAATAAAACAATTAGATCAAATCAGTTCAAATTAACATGTATTCAGTTTCTCTGTTGCTGCAGTCAGGGGATGGAAAAACCTTCTGTTAATAAAGGGTTTGAATGGGTATGAATAGGTATGAATGAATTTTAAGCACCTGTTAATAAAGGGTTTAAATGTACTAAGCACCTTTATGAGTTTTCAGACAGGTAAAAATGTTTGAGCTTAGATGTTTGAGCTTTCACATGAGCTTTCGCACCTGTTAATAAAGGGTTTAAATGTTTGAGCTTTCACACTGTATGAGGGCATTAGAAAAATTGAACAATAAGTGTTTGAATGGGTATGAATGGGTATGAATGAATTTTAGGCACCTGTATGAGCTTTCACACAGATAAAAATGTTTGAGCTTAGATGTTTGAGCTTTCACACAGGTTTGAGCTTTCACATGAGCTTTCGCACCTGTTAATAAATGGTTTAAATGTTTGAGCTTTCCCACTGTATGAGAGCATTAGAAAAATTGAACAATAAATTGTGCATGTACAATTTAATCTATTAGTCATGCAAATTACATTTTATAACCCTAGATATTTGTTTAGCCTTTTATGTTGATGGGGGCATAGTAGTAAAAAGCCGCCAAAATGGGGCTTTGCTTAATAATAGTATAGATCTATTAGTCATGCAAATTACATTTTATAACCCTAGATATTTGTTTAGCCTTTTATGTTGATGGGGGTATAGTAGTAAAAAGCCACCAAAATGGGGCTTTGCTTAATAATAGTATAGATGTATATATGTATGTTTTATAAACCCTATAATCCTAATTGTTTTCCTATTGGATTTTTAACCCAAAACCCATTATCCAATTTCCTATTGGATCCTACCTAAAACCCATTATCCTATTCTATACTATTTAAATACCCTAACTCCCACACCCTAACCCTAATCAACCCCTAGCCCCCTATTACTGTGCAACCCCCACATAGTAGCCGCCTGTTCATCGTTTCCCTTTTCTACTCTCATCGACCCCCCCTCCATCCCCTACTTCTGTGCTGTGCCTCAGTCCAGTGCGCCGTGATGCCAGCTACCCCGCAGCAGCGACAGACAGCTACCCCCTCGCCCGTCGCTCCCTTCCCATGTGCTTCTTCCTCTTGGCGATTCCCCCGACGACCCATCGCTGCAACGCCTCTCAGCCGCCCCTTGAGCGAATGCACCTTCTTGCCGTTGTTTCGCCTTCCTCCATCGCCGTCCACCGCCTTGTCGCACGACAGCCAGAGCGACGCCGCTACCCCAGACGCTCCCCTGCCTCCCAGTCGCGACGCGCCATGCCAGTAGCGATAGTCGGCATCGCCGATAGCCCCTCAGCAACCGCAGTAGCCCAGGTGACACCAGCACCTCGATAGTGCCTCCCCTATGCTGTGTCTCCCTCCGACAGCAGCGACCCTCCTCCTTACCGCCTTTCACGCCGACAACCAGCTCCTCGGCCTTCCGCCGTTGTCTTCCTGCGGCGAGCTTCCCTCAACGTCGCTGTCGCCCACCGTCGGAACCCCACCTTCTGCCGCCAGGCCAGCCTCACGCCGCCTATAGTTGTCGCTGCCATAGACGCTGTTGTTGATCAGTGAAGGGGAGGGAATTGGTTGATTGAATCTGAACCACCCGATTTCCTCCCGATTGTGATCATCTGATCTCACCATCAAAGCGTTCTGGGCCGTCCGTTGATCTGATCATCTTGATCTCTCAATGTGGGCCATCCGATCTCGATCATCGATCAACGCCTCATCCAATCAAGGCAAGTGTCTTCTTGTAGATTTCGTTTTCTAGTACAAGCATTTCCTTCAAAATACTGCAAGTAGATTGTAAATGTGACTCCTCTTTGTTTATCGTTGATGATCTCATATTTCGCCTTATCTATTACATGATCTAAGAGTCACAACCGTTCATTGATACATTTGTTCACAACTAGTATAATTATGATACATTTCATGCAAAAAGTATCTTATTTAGTTTATGTCCTGTCTTGGCTTGCTGTTTCGACCCCGATTAAATTAGAATCTGAACTTGGGTCCTGAATATGAAACTTAGGCCTAGACGTCTAGTTTATCACCCTTTTGACAGAATTGAATTCCGAGTTACGGTTTAGGAGATATCGTAGTTTTACTGCTGCTATGTCTGTAATTGCGGATTCATAAAAACTGCTGCACCACTTTGGTTTACAATTATTTTAACAATGCTACTAGTAAGTAAATAAATTGAAATTTTGCATGCTGATACTAGACACCCTAGATAACATTCTCTAATTTTCTTAGAATTAATTAATAAAGTTTCAAACCTGTTTCATAAGTATAAACTCGGTTTTACAAATTTCGGCTGAACACAATTCCTGTGTAGTTTGCTGTTTTGACACCTGATTCTATAACCTTTATGTGTCTTAATTATATGCGTTGGAACTGGGCAAAGTCTAGTTTCTAGGCCTTCTGACGGATCCACATTTGCTATCTTGTAGCAATGGAAATCGTAGTTTTGGTGCAGCAACGTCATGCTGTCCAGAATTTGTAATTCTCGTAGTTCTTGATAATCTTAATTTGTGTTGACCCTCGAATATGCTTTATAATTATCTTAAACTTGTTCCATGTTCTTGATCATGTTTACATGACCTGTTTCGCACACTTCCATGCTTGTTTGTGAATAATAATAAATAATAAGCCGGGGTTTAAGGGAATGACTATAGTAGTGGACAATATAGGTAAGTGTACTCGGAAGGGAGCCCGTGTTTTCCACTTGATACATGCTTTATGAACTAGTTATATTATTATTCGATTCATGAACTAGTATATTAATTGATCCATGAACTAGTATATTATTATTCGATTCATGGACTTGTTATTACTCGATTCATGAACTAGTATATATTTGATTCATGACTTGTCTTGTTATGACTTGACACATAAACTAGTTATATGATTACTCGATTCATGAACATAGATTGCTTGATACTTGATCCCTGAGTACACCGCCCTATAAAATCCACCACTAGGCCTAACCGTAACTGATTGTATGTAGCAACCATGTAGTAAAAGTATGGATGCATGAAGTGCTACATAGCTAGAATTAAACATTAGACTTAAGATTAACTAGTTACTTGTACACACTTGATACCCTACGTGATACTTGTTACTTGATGCTTGATACAATTACATATTCACTTGTCTCTTGTTCCACTATTTGTACTTGTTATCCAATCTTGTTACCTGAGTTGTCTTACTTGCTAGCTAGTCTTTAGAACTCCACTACTTGTTGCATCCCTATTATATCATGTTATACATTTTTTATTCCAGATCTTGTTTCATATTTTCTTGTATCTATTTTCATACCCTTACTTGTACTACTTGCAGCCCTAACTTGCAATACGGGTGTTTGTCTTTTTTTTTGTATTTTCCTTATATATATATATATATACAGACTTTGGAGACAAGTTGCCTGCTGGAATTGGTGAGGAAACGTTCTAGGCTTCGCTTGGGGACAAGCTTGCTTTAATTATTTTGTATTTGAGTTATTTATTTCTGTTGCTACTTAAAACTTGTAACGGGCTTGTAGTCCTGAAGTTTTATCTTTTGATCCAGATCTGAAAATTATTTGGGATATTATTATTTTATTTCAATTGTTTCTGTTGATTAATAAATTATTCATGCATGCGTGGTTGTGTATATCTTGTTATATTTCTTTTTATGATGCTGAGTCGATCCTATAGCTTATAAATGATGAAAATCATTCGCTGGGCTTCGTCACATGCTCGTATTCCGTATTTTTGGAAAGCGGGGTGTGACACAACCTTTTGAGAGGCAGCCTGTGATGGGCAGTTGTACTATACTATAAATAATTTATCTTCTAAATTGTATAAATTGTCTGAGCTTGGGGCAGGGGTGTTACACTCGTCTTTCGAGCCTAGCAAGTTGTGGGAGCAGCCCTGGGAGACAAGCTGGACTCCGAACTTATCATTTAACGAGTCGTAGATGTGACTTAGGAAGATAGGCATGAAGAAAATGCAATGATCTTGATAAGAAACACTAAGTTTTATTGAAACATACTAAGTGGTTGCCTTGATAGGGACAAGCCGTTATTACATGCTTTGGCCGTATCGCAAAAAGCCCCGACCTTATTGAAAACTGAAAGCCTACTTATACGAGAGCGTGTTAGGCACCCTCATGGTACTTCATTTGATGCTTTGTATTCCAAGTCTGCCTTCTCAGAAAATGGGGATCTCCTTGTGTTCATCAACTAGTTCGGGAAGGACTTGACTGTTCTATTGGGGGAGCTCTAATGCTTTAAGTGGGAGGACCAAGCCGCCCATTGTAGTTGTGTAGCACCTTCGTGCTGTCTCGTGGTTTCTGTTGACTTCCCCTACTCCTGCTAAGGTCGGGACTTCATTTTCATGTGAAAGGCTGAGGGTACGGTATGAAGTACTGTTAGGCTTGGTTGGCCCAGAATGACATTGTAAGCGGCATTCACAATGACGACCATGAAGTCCATTGCCTCTGTGTGGGTTGTCGGAGCTTTTCCTGTGGTCACATCAAGAGTGACTATTTCTTCGATTGATACTGGAACCCCAGAGAACTCGTGGAGTGTGTATCTGGCAGTCATGAGACGATCTCGAGAAAGCTCGAGGCCTTGGAAGGCTTCGAGGAAGAGGATATTGACGGAACTGTCATTGTCGACTAGGACCCAGCGCACTTCATGGTTGACCATGCTGAGACTGATGATGAGGGCATCACAGTGGGGTGTTTGGACAGCTTCTAGATCCCTGTCTGAGAACGTCACTGGAATCCCAAGGCTTTTAGGCGGGGGAAAGTTCTATATTGAATAAACTTCTCAGATGAAGGCATTTCGGGAGGAGTTTGATTCTTCCCCCATAGGCCCTCTGTGGATTAAATAGAGGATTGCTCCAGGCTCTGAGTCTTAGGACTCAGAAGGCTTCTCGGCCCTCTTGTTAGCTCCTCAGGGTGTAGGAGGATCGGCTCTGTCCTTTCTGACGAACTTGGCTAGGTGCCCTTACTGTATAAGCTCTTTGATCTCCTGCTTGAGAGCCTGAAAATCCGTGTCGTGGCCATGATCCCTATGGAAGCAGAACCATTTGTCTCTGTTTCTCCTCTTCGTTGGGGTATTCATTCTAGGGAGAGCGCAGAGTAGCCCTTCCTTATCCACCTCCATGAGAACTGCTGATATACTGACATTGAGAGGGGTGAACTTCTCAAAACGAGGAGTAGGTGGTGCTGACCATTGTCGTCTTTCTGGAATTTCTAGGATCCTTCTTCGTTTGCATTCTTCCGTTCCCGAAAGAGGGCTCTTCTCGACTGGAGGAGTTGAGAGTCTCTTCAGCTCGGATGTACTTCTCACTCACAAGTAAGAGTTCTGAGTAGTTCCGATAAGGCTTCTTGGCAAGGGACGCCTTGAGGTCAGCGTTATTGACGTTGTATCTGAATGCTGCAGAGGCTACTGATTGGTCGAGAGAGGCAATAGACCGAGCTTCGGCAGTAATGCACCGAACATAATCTCTTAGGTGCTCACATTTCCTTTGACTGAGGGCTAGCAAGGATGAACTTATTTTCTCAGCTCGGCAGCTGCTAATGAAGTAGGTGAGGAAGAGCTCCTCAAACTGGTCAAATGAGAAGATAGGGGCTAGGGATAACCAGAAGTACCATTCTCTCGCTGGTCCCTTCAACGTTGCTGGGAATGCCTTGCAGAGGAGTGCGTCCGAGGCTTGATGGATCATCATTAGGGTTTTAAAACTCTTAATATGATCAACCGGGTCAGACTCTCCGTTGTAGGATTCAAAATGAGGCGGCTTGAAAGTGTAACACCCCGAATTTAAAATAAGGACAAACTCGGGATTTCACAGGATCTTTACTTCACTTCGTACAATTTTACAAGGAATTTAAAACTTTTTATTCACAATACATCAGAGTTCAATTACAACTTGGTTTTGCACAGCGGAAGAATGAAATTTACAATAAAACATTTACAACATCTTTAAAATAAAACAGCATCAGCATATCCACTTTATAGCTCCATGAATAGTCCTTTACCTGCATGTTAATCTGTGGGCACGTCAGTTACTTACAACTGACGAAATGTTATACACGGCTATCCTCTCTATGCCGGGAATTGTATAACGATCTCATACTTTAACAAATCACAAACAAAGATTGAATGAACAAGTAAAGTGTCAAAGGTGATTATTCTAAACATAAGTGTATGTCATGCCTTAATGCCTAATGCACACAATTCTACACTAGGATGACACTAATGCACACTTGTTCAGATTCTATGCATCCCATACTACATAGGTCTGAGGGCAAGCGCATACGTACTCCACATTAAAGGGTTCGATCCCTCGCCATGAGACTACCCAGTAATAAAACAAGTTTTAGAGTTATTTCACAGATACGGATCTCAGCCTCCCTGGCTAGCCTCCCTGGCTTATATTAACAGATCCCAGCCTCCCTGGCTATTATATCGTGATGATAATCCCGTAAATGCCCTTCTAGCCCCAGTATATACATATTCTTTAGAGTATGGTAAACATCCGTCGACTACCCTAAGTCCCGGATAAAATACAGTCCATCTCCTATGGGGCAACCACAGTCCACCAACTGGGTCTATAGCCACGGAGATCCACCGCCGACTATATAGAAGCACCCATTTACGTTTGCACAAGTTTATCACATCTTCACTTAAGTGCCTAATTATTTTTAGTTCAAGACATGAATATGTTATCACCCTAGAATCAGTTTTACCTCATACCGGATTTATTCACAAAATACGAGATTGCTCGACGGCATTATCTCAAAATCATATCAATTCTTTCTTTCAAAATTACCGGTAACCGAAGTCTTACTAATTCTTAATCATAATCTTTCATGTACAAGAAACATGGGTACACATACCCTTTTGTAATCATGTCTTAAACCTAAATAATTCCATCTTTCAATTCATTCACAATTGATCACAATCTTGTCTTAACACTTATCCACAAAGTAATCATTTCATAGTCTTACCACTATTCATGATCTAGCTATTCATAGCAAATAATAACTCATTCACAAATTTCAAACTCATATGATATCTTATTACATCACGATTTATGATTCCTTAATAATAATTCTTTTTCATGAAACAATTTTATTCAACGTCGATCTCACAAAAATTTATCCTTTTCACAAACATGATTTTATCACTTGCAATCTCATTTGCATCTCTACTACTATAAAGGAAGAACCTCTTAGTGTAATTTGTCCTCAACCTAAATAATTTCGAAAGTGAACCAGTTCTGGACTAACTTTGGTAAATATTTTCAAAAGTGGACCAGTCGGGTAAATATTTTCCACGGTGGATCAGTTTCGGAAATTATTTTCTTTTTACCCTTTTCATTATCATGTCTTCACTTAGATATTTCCATGTCTCTAGCCATCCACAATTTGATCTATATCTCATTTGGCATCAATCACAATTCTCTTTTAGTCCATTCATGAATCAACAACAATAGCAATTTCATTTGCAAATTTTAAACTCATGAAGTCTCTCCAATTAATCAAATACAAATAATTCACAACTTAATCAATGTTCTATTCATAATTCACTTATTCTCAATTCTTTCCAACAAGAATTCTATTCATGCATTCATCTAATTTAAACTCATTAACAATTTGAGTACACATAGAAATCTAGAATTTCACATTCATCATAATTGCATAATCCCAATAAGAGAAACTAATTCTCACATCAAAGTCTTTTTTTTTTATATAAAAAAATTCATATTCTTAAAAATAATTAACTTAAGAACAAAATTTCATTCTATCTTCAAATATCTCTTTTACTTTTCAAATATACTTGAAAAATTCTACAACTATTTTTACTATATTCTATTTCATTTTATAACAGTATTAGAATTTTTTCCCCAAATTTAATTTGCATTTAAACTCATTAAGAAGTCTCAACAATCTTCCTACAAATTATACATTTCGACATTTACAATCATGCGTACTAGTATGGTTTGTGACAGTAATTCATTTTATTATTTTTAACTATCGTGATGGAAAATTGTTCTCTTAGTCATAACAATATTTCTACCATTCATAAACACAATATATTTATCCCATCACATTTTACTTTATTTATCAAAATTAGCATGTTTGTACTACAATATAAAAATCAACCACTAACACAATATTAATCTTTCTTTCTTATTCATTAATCAACATGACCCTAGAACATAAAACAACATTTTTCAACAAATTTCCCATACAAAAGAATACATTTTTAACATGCATAACATTTTACAAGCATTCTAACATGATCTATGGTATTAGCTCTTTAGTCAAAAATTTCTATTATTTGTTTAATCATAGCAATAGCATGTAACACTAACATGAAATTTTAACTACACATCAAAACAAAATGTTCATATATTATCACTAGCATGCATAGTTCTAAATTAGAAAGCATGAGAACCCACCTTATTGAAGCTTGAACAATTGAAGGAAAGATGTGACACTTCTTCTAGCTCCAAGACAACTCCTAGCAATGGCTCCTCCTCCTAGCAAGCTCCCTAGCAATTCCTCCAAAAGGACCCTCACTCTCTTTCTTTTATTCTTCTCTTTCTCTTATTTATTTTATTTTTGGTGTGAAAAAGAATGAGAAATGGGTTGCTATTTATAGGACAATGCTAGGGACTATATTGCAAAATCTCCCACCTAATAACTTCTCATTTTAATTCTCTTTTTAATTCTCACCTCTTCATATTTTTAACTCCTAAAACTCCCAACCTCTCATCTCCCCACTCTCCATGAACTTAACCACTCCATTAATCCCCTCCCTTAGCCCACAAAATGGTCCAAATACATTTGTGTGTGCATGCATACATGCACAAACAAATATGAACACATTTCTATAACTCAAAAATGTGTACTAATATTGTAACTTGTCATGTATTAGTACATGTTTAACTAAAAATGTGATTTTAATAGTGGGCTTGCTACATGGGCTCATTACTAATTAATTTATTTAATTATCTAGTGGGCTTGCTACATGGGCTCATTACTAATTAATTTATTTAATTATCTAGTGGGCTCCTTTCCTAATGGGCCACATTTTAGTTTATAGGTCCATGGATCAAAAGAAAGGCTAAATAAAACTAATGCATGCTAAAAATAGTAAAATGAGAGTAGCAAAATGAGAATAAAAATTTGCACGTGCACCATACGTGCAGAAAAAATTGAAAAATGCATTTTAATCAAAAACAAGGGGAAAATAAATTTTCGTTTTATAAAATAGATTTAAATACATAAAAATAAATAATTTAAACCTATAGAAAATATTATACGTAGTGGTGGAAACACGTGCATCAAAACACGTAAAAAGCACGTAAATCCCAGGGATTGAAATATTATATTTTAGTTGACTGAAATCAATACGAAAAATGTATAAATAGTACGAATTCAAAATATGTAGTGAATTATATTACAAAATATACGTGCGTAACACCCAGGGGCAAAATTGTAATTTTCAATTTGCGGGGTGTTACACTCTCCCCCCCTTAGAGTAGTTCCGTCCCCGGAACTCGCTAGGGTAAAGATTGTATTTTGTACACGTCAAAGAAAATATTTGTATTTAGAAAACTGCAACTTTAAGAAAAATAAATGTAGTATGCGCAACAAGGTAAAACAAGACAAGCTCTTTATAAGAAAACTATGAATATTAAGACGTTACTAGACGGAACAAGAAAATTAGGAAAATGGCATAAGAACTGAAATGCGACAAGAGATAGAATAGTTTGAGAGAAAATTTCGTACAAAATAATATTAGGTAAGCTATTAGATAAAAGGGAAAAGTCAATTATGTCGTTAATTTCGAAATAGTTCGGAAAAACAATGTGGTGAAGAAAACATAGTCAATAGATAATTTAGAAAAATTTATCAATGTAATAAACGGTAGGAAATTCGCAAACTGTAAAACGAAATCGAATTAGCAATTTAGAACAAAACCATTGAATAAGAGTTTGGAAAAATAAATGGGAATGAGACTTGGTTGAAAACATAAAATGACTTTGTATACCAATTAATAAAATAGTTTGTAAGGTAACTATAGCAATTATACATACAATTTGAAAAAATAAAAGGCATACGTCGAAATACTTTTGGATATACAAAATTTTGTAGTGATGAAATTAATTTATAACATTAAGACAAAATAGTGTAAAGTACATACACGAGATGAAAACACAATTGAAGACAATAATCATATAGTATAGCAAATTAGGACAATAGACATAAACAAGTATATGCAGAAATATTAATGTAGTAATTAGATGAGGGTAAAATGATATGTGTAATAAGAATATTGAAATATATGATATATATATAGATCATTGGAAAATATAAGTAATAAATAAGAGTGTAAAGACAGTTAAAATTTGAGAAAGGATATTGTATAGATAGTGAGTATGTGCAATGTAAAACTATAAAGGTAATGAGTAGCGATTAATAGTAAAAATGTATATATCAAAACAAATATGCAATAATAGTACCGAATGTAAACAAATAAAACAAAAATGGTAGGTCATATTTATATGGGTAGAAAATTTCAATCTTGTTAAAAACATATAGAATAAGATATTATAGTATCATAGAAATCAAAATCATATAAAATGATTGCTCCTAAGAAAACTTCATAAGAAAAATCCAAAATAATAAATGAAGAAAATATTGGTTGCAATATTAATTTAATAAACGGCAATTTAAAATTTGACAAAATATATGAAGTAATAGTGGGTAAACAAAAAAATGACATACATACATGAAAGACGAAATTTTAAGTTTAAAAAAATAGATTTAAAATATCAAGACTAAGGAAGATAGACAAATGATAAATATTCAAATCATAAAAATATTTATTTGAAAAATATTGACTACGGAGACAGTACCATGATAAAAATCTACAAAAATAATTTGAGAGGGAAGTGTGTAAGGTATCATGAATGACGGTCCAAGCCAACCACGCTTCCACTGCGCCACTCTGATACCCAGGGGGAAAATGTGCTCGTATACACTCTCATATTAATGTATACGAGGAGAACATCATGAATGAAATTGAATGTAAGTTCAATAACAACTTCATTCACGACTCCAGTCATCCAAAAGAAAGAGAAAACATCAGTGCATAGAGCAACACAAATGTAAATCACTTACATTTAAATATCTATAGACTGAAACTCACACTCTAGTGTCTGCAGGAATAATATTGTAACTACTCAATAAGGTGTCACGGGTTCTAGACTATAGTTAATGATCTTACTACTTTTTCTAAACAAATCTTTAGCCTATCAAGTTCGGATTTACTTGGGTTAGCCGTAAGAGTCGGTTCCCAGCTAGCGGTGGTCCGAAGACGCTTAAATACCGTGTCGCTTAGGGTTGTTTACACCCGGTTGACAGAAGGACTCTTTTGATTTGTTCCCAAATTTATCGTCACTTTTTATCGTTCCTTATAAACTTGTACTACTTGTGAAGCATGCTCTGATACCATCTGTAACACCCCGAATTTAAAATAAGGACAAACTCGGGATTTCACAGGATCTTTACTTCACTTCGTACAATTTTACAAGGAATTTAAAACTTTTTATTCACAATACATCAGAGTTCAATTACAACTTGGTTTTGCACAGCGGAAGAATGAAATTTACAATAAAACATTTACAACATCTTTAAAATAAAACAGCATCAGCATATCCACTTTATAGCTCCATGAATAGTCCTTTACCTGCATGTTAATCTGTGGGCACGTCAGTTACTTACAACTGACGAAATGTTATACACGGCTATCCTCTCTATGCCGGGAATTGTATAACGATCTCATACTTTAACAAATCACAAACAAAGATTGAATGAACAAGTAAAGTGTCAAAGGTGATTATTCTAAACATAAGTGTATGTCATGCCTTAATGCCTAATGCACACAATTCTACACTAGGATGACACTAATGCACACTTGTTCAGATTCTATGCATCCCATACTACATAGGTCTGAGGGCAAGCGCCTACGTACTCCACATTAAAGGGTTCGATCCCTCGCCATGAGACTACCCAGTAATAAAACAAGTTTTAGAGTTATTTCACAGATACGGATCTCAGCCTCCCTGGCTAGCCTCCCTGGCTTATATTAACAGATCCCAGCCTCCCTGGCTATTATATCGTGATGATAATCCCGTAAATGCCCTTCTAGCCCCAGTATATACATATTCTTTAGAGTATGGTAAACATCCGTCGACTACCCTAAGTCCCGGATAAAATACAGTCCATCTCCTATGGGGCAACCACAGTCCACCAACTGGGTCTATAGCCACGGAGATCCACCGCCGACTATATAGAAGCACCCATTTACGTTTGCACAAGTTTATCACATCTTCACTTAAGTGCCTAATTATTTTTAGTTCAAGACATGAATATGTTATCACCCTAGAATCAGTTTTACCTCATACCGGATTTATTCACAAAATACGAGATTGCTCGACGGCATTATCTCAAAATCATATCAATTCTTTCTTTCAAAATTACCGGTAACCGAAGTCTTACTAATTCTTAATCATAATCTTTCATGTACAAGAAACATGGGTACACATACCCTTTTGTAATCATGTCTTAAACCTAAATAATTCCATCTTTCAATTCATTCACAATTGATCACAATCTTGTCTTAACACTTATCCACAAAGTAATCATTTCATAGTCTTACCACTATTCATGATCTAGCTATTCATAGCAAATAATAACTCATTCACAAATTTCAAACTCATATGATATCTTATTACATCACGATTTATGATTCCTTAATAATAATTCTTTTTCATGAAACAATTTTATTCAACGTCGATCTCACAAAAATTTATCCTTTTCACAAACATGATTTTATCACTTGCAATCTCATTTGCATCTCTACTACTATAAAGGAAGAACCTCTTAGTGTAATTTGTCCTCAACCTAAATAATTTCGAAAGTGAACCAGTTCTGGACTAACTTTGGTAAATATTTTCAAAAGTGGACCAGTCGGGTAAATATTTTCCACGGTGGATCAGTTTCGGAAATTATTTTCTTTTTACCCTTTTCATTATCATGTCTTCACTTAGATATTTCCATGTCTCTAGCCATCCACAATTTGATCTATATCTCATTTGGCATCAATCACAATTCTCTTTTAGTCCATTCATGAATCAACAACAATAGCAATTTCATTTGCAAATTTTAAACTCATGAAGTCTCTCCAATTAATCAAATACAAATAATTCACAACTTAATCAATGTTCTATTCATAATTCACTTATTCTCAATTCTTTCCAACAAGAATTCTATTCATGCATTCATCTAATTTAAACTCATTAACAATTTGAGTACACATAGAAATCTAGAATTTCACATTCATCATAATTGCATAATCCCAATAAGAGAAACTAATTCTCACATCAAAGTCTTTTTTTTTTATATAAAAAAATTCATATTCTTAAAAATAATTAACTTAAGAACAAAATTTCATTCTATCTTCAAATATCTCTTTTACTTTTCAAATATACTTGAAAAATTCTACAACTATTTTTACTATATTCTATTTCATTTTATAACAGTATTAGAATTTTTTCCCCAAATTTAATTTGCATTTAAACTCATTAAGAAGTCTCAACAATCTTCCTACAAATTATACATTTCGACATTTACAATCATGCGTACTAGTATGGTTTGTGACAGTAATTCATTTTATTATTTTTAACTATCGTGATGGAAAATTGTTCTCTTAGTCATAACAATATTTCTACCATTCATAAACACAATATATTTATCCCATCACATTTTACTTTATTTATCAAAATTAGCATGTTTGTACTACAATATAAAAATCAACCACTAACACAATATTAATCTTTCTTTCTTATTCATTAATCAACATGACCCTAGAACATAAAACAACATTTTTCAACAAATTTCCCATACAAAAGAATACATTTTTAACATGCATAACATTTTACAAGCATTCTAACATGATCTATGGTATTAGCTCTTTAGTCAAAAATTTCTATTATTTGTTTAATCATAGCAATAGCATGTAACACTAACATGAAATTTTAACTACACATCAAAACAAAATGTTCATATATTATCACTAGCATGCATAGTTCTAAATTAGAAAGCATGAGAACCCACCTTATTGAAGCTTGAACAATTGAAGGAAAGATGTGACACTTCTTCTAGCTCCAAGACAACTCCTAGCAATGGCTCCTCCTCCTAGCAAGCTCCCTAGCAATTCCTCCAAAAGGACCCTCACTCTCTTTCTTTTATTCTTCTCTTTCTCTTATTTATTTTATTTTTGGTGTGAAAAAGAATGAGAAATGGGTTGCTATTTATAGGACAATGCTAGGGACTATATTGCAAAATCTCCCACCTAATAACTTCTCATTTTAATTCTCTTTTTAATTCTCACCTCTTCATATTTTTAACTCCTAAAACTCCCAACCTCTCATCTCCCCACTCTCCATGAACTTAACCACTCCATTAATCCCCTCCCTTAGCCCACAAAATGGTCCAAATACATTTGTGTGTGCATGCATACATGCACAAACAAATATGAACACATTTCTATAACTCAAAAATGTGTACTAATATTGTAACTTGTCATGTATTAGTACATGTTTAACTAAAAATGTGATTTTAATAGTGGGCTTGCTACATGGGCTCATTACTAATTAATTTATTTAATTATCTAGTGGGCTTGCTACATGGGCTCATTACTAATTAATTTATTTAATTATCTAGTGGGCTCCTTTCCTAATGGGCCACATTTTAGTTTATAGGTCCATGGATCAAAAGAAAGGCTAAATAAAACTAATGCATGCTAAAAATAGTAAAATGAGAGTAGCAAAATGAGAATAAAAATTTGCACGTGCACCATACGTGCAGAAAAAATTGAAAAATGCATTTTAATCAAAAACAAGGGGAAAATAAATTTTCGTTTTATAAAATAGATTTAAATACATAAAAATAAATAATTTAAACCTATAGAAAATATTATACGTAGTGGTGGAAACACGTGCATCAAAACACGTAAAAAGCACGTAAATCCCAGGGATTGAAATATTATATTTTAGTTGACTGAAATCAATACGAAAAATGTATAAATAGTACGAATTCAAAATATGTAGTGAATTATATTACAAAATATACGTGCGTAACACCCAGGGGCAAAATTGTAATTTTCAATTTGCGGGGTGTTACACTCTCCCCCCCTTAGAGTAGTTCCGTCCCCGGAACTCGCTAGGGTAAAGATTGTATTTTGTACACGTCAAAGAAAATATTTGTATTTAGAAAACTGCAACTTTAAGAAAAATAAATGTAGTATGCGCAACAAGGTAAAACAAGACAAGCTCTTTATAAGAAAACTATGAATATTAAGACGTTACTAGACGGAACAAGAAAATTAGGAAAATGGCATAAGAACTGAAATGCGACAAGAGATAGAATAGTTTGAGAGAAAATTTCGTACAAAATAATATTAGGTAAGCTATTAGATAAAAGGGAAAAGTCAATTATGTCGTTAATTTCGAAATAGTTCGGAAAAACAATGTGGTGAAGAAAACATAGTCAATAGATAATTTAGAAAAATTTATCAATGTAATAAACGGTAGGAAATTCGCAAACTGTAAAACGAAATCGAATTAGCAATTTAGAACAAAACCATTGAATAAGAGTTTGGAAAAATAAATGGGAATGAGACTTGGTTGAAAACATAAAATGACTTTGTATACCAATTAATAAAATAGTTTGTAAGGTAACTATAGCAATTATACATACAATTTGAAAAAATAAAAGGCATACGTCGAAATACTTTTGGATATACAAAATTTTGTAGTGATGAAATTAATTTATAACATTAAGACAAAATAGTGTAAAGTACATACACGAGATGAAAACACAATTGAAGACAATAATCATATAGTATAGCAAATTAGGACAATAGACATAAACAAGTATATGCAGAAATATTAATGTAGTAATTAGATGAGGGTAAAATGATATGTGTAATAAGAATATTGAAATATATGATATATATATAGATCATTGGAAAATATAAGTAATAAATAAGAGTGTAAAGACAGTTAAAATTTGAGAAAGGATATTGTATAGATAGTGAGTATGTGCAATGTAAAACTATAAAGGTAATGAGTAGCGATTAATAGTAAAAATGTATATATCAAAACAAATATGCAATAATAGTACCGAATGTAAACAAATAAAACAAAAATGGTAGGTCATATTTATATGGGTAGAAAATTTCAATCTTGTTAAAAACATATAGAATAAGATATTATAGTATCATAGAAATCAAAATCATATAAAATGATTGCTCCTAAGAAAACTTCATAAGAAAAATCCAAAATAATAAATGAAGAAAATATTGGTTGCAATATTAATTTAATAAACGGCAATTTAAAATTTGACAAAATATATGAAGTAATAGTGGGTAAACAAAAAAATGACATACATACATGAAAGACGAAATTTTAAGTTTAAAAAAATAGATTTAAAATATCAAGACTAAGGAAGATAGACAAATGATAAATATTCAAATCATAAAAATATTTATTTGAAAAATATTGACTACGGAGACAGTACCATGATAAAAATCTACAAAAATAATTTGAGAGGGAAGTGTGTAAGGTATCATGAATGACGGTCCAAGCCAACCACGCTTCCACTGCGCCACTCTGATACCCAGGGGGAAAATGTGCTCGTATACACTCTCATATTAATGTATACGAGGAGAACATCATGAATGAAATTGAATGTAAGTTCAATAACAACTTCATTCACGACTCCAGTCATCCAAAAGAAAGAGAAAACATCAGTGCATAGAGCAACACAAATGTAAATCACTTACATTTAAATATCTATAGACTGAAACTCACACTCTAGTGTCTGCAGGAATAATATTGTAACTACTCAATAAGGTGTCACGGGTTCTAGACTATAGTTAATGATCTTACTACTTTTTCTAAACAAATCTTTAGCCTATCAAGTTCGGATTTACTTGGGTTAGCCGTAAGAGTCGGTTCCCAGCTAGCGGTGGTCCGAAGACGCTTAAATACCGTGTCGCTTAGGGTTGTTTACACCCGGTTGACAGAAGGACTCTTTTGATTTGTTCCCAAATTTATCGTCACTTTTTATCGTTCCTTATAAACTTGTACTACTTGTGAAGCATGCTCTGATACCATCTGTAACACCCCGAATTTAAAATAAGGACAAACTCGGGATTTCACAGGATCTTTACTTCACTTCGTACAATTTTACAAGGAATTTAAAACTTTTTATTCACAATACATCAGAGTTCAATTACAACTTGGTTTTGCACAGCGGAAGAATGAAATTTACAATAAAACATTTACAACATCTTTAAAATAAAACAGCATCAGCATATCCACTTTATAGCTCCATGAATAGTCCTTTACCTGCATGTTAATCTGTGGGCACGTCAGTTACTTACAACTGACGAAATGTTATACACGGCTATCCTCTCTATGCCGGGAATTGTATAACGATCTCATACTTTAACAAATCACAAACAAAGATTGAATGAACAAGTAAAGTGTCAAAGGTGATTATTCTAAACATAAGTGTATGTCATGCCTTAATGCCTAATGCACACAATTCTACACTAGGATGACACTAATGCACACTTGTTCAGATTCTATGCATCCCATACTACATAGGTCTGAGGGCAAGCGCCTACGTACTCCACATTAAAGGGTTCGATCCCTCGCCATGAGACTACCCAGTAATAAAACAAGTTTTAGAGTTATTTCACAGATACGGATCTCAGCCTCCCTGGCTAGCCTCCCTGGCTTATATTAACAGATCCCAGCCTCCCTGGCTATTATATCGTGATGATAATCCCGTAAATGCCCTTCTAGCCCCAGTATATACATATTCTTTAGAGTATGGTAAACATCCGTCGACTACCCTAAGTCCCGGATAAAATACAGTCCATCTCCTATGGGGCAACCACAGTCCACCAACTGGGTCTATAGCCACGGAGATCCACCGCCGACTATATAGAAGCACCCATTTACGTTTGCACAAGTTTATCACATCTTCACTTAAGTGCCTAATTATTTTTAGTTCAAGACATGAATATGTTATCACCCTAGAATCAGTTTTACCTCATACCGGATTTATTCACAAAATACGAGATTGCTCGACGGCATTATCTCAAAATCATATCAATTCTTTCTTTCAAAATTACCGGTAACCGAAGTCTTACTAATTCTTAATCATAATCTTTCATGTACAAGAAACATGGGTACACATACCCTTTTGTAATCATGTCTTAAACCTAAATAATTCCATCTTTCAATTCATTCACAATTGATCACAATCTTGTCTTAACACTTATCCACAAAGTAATCATTTCATAGTCTTACCACTATTCATGATCTAGCTATTCATAGCAAATAATAACTCATTCACAAATTTCAAACTCATATGATATCTTATTACATCACGATTTATGATTCCTTAATAATAATTCTTTTTCATGAAACAATTTTATTCAACGTCGATCTCACAAAAATTTATCCTTTTCACAAACATGATTTTATCACTTGCAATCTCATTTGCATCTCTACTACTATAAAGGAAGAACCTCTTAGTGTAATTTGTCCTCAACCTAAATAATTTCGAAAGTGAACCAGTTCTGGACTAACTTTGGTAAATATTTTCAAAAGTGGACCAGTCGGGTAAATATTTTCCACGGTGGATCAGTTTCGGAAATTATTTTCTTTTTACCCTTTTCATTATCATGTCTTCACTTAGATATTTCCATGTCTCTAGCCATCCACAATTTGATCTATATCTCATTTGGCATCAATCACAATTCTCTTTTAGTCCATTCATGAATCAACAACAATAGCAATTTCATTTGCAAATTTTAAACTCATGAAGTCTCTCCAATTAATCAAATACAAATAATTCACAACTTAATCAATGTTCTATTCATAATTCACTTATTCTCAATTCTTTCCAACAAGAATTCTATTCATGCATTCATCTAATTTAAACTCATTAACAATTTGAGTACACATAGAAATCTAGAATTTCACATTCATCATAATTGCATAATCCCAATAAGAGAAACTAATTCTCACATCAAAGTCTTTTTTTTTTATATAAAAAAATTCATATTCTTAAAAATAATTAACTTAAGAACAAAATTTCATTCTATCTTCAAATATCTCTTTTACTTTTCAAATATACTTGAAAAATTCTACAACTATTTTTACTATATTCTATTTCATTTTATAACAGTATTAGAATTTTTTCCCCAAATTTAATTTGCATTTAAACTCATTAAGAAGTCTCAACAATCTTCCTACAAATTATACATTTCGACATTTACAATCATGCGTACTAGTATGGTTTGTGACAGTAATTCATTTTATTATTTTTAACTATCGTGATGGAAAATTGTTCTCTTAGTCATAACAATATTTCTACCATTCATAAACACAATATATTTATCCCATCACATTTTACTTTATTTATCAAAATTAGCATGTTTGTACTACAATATAAAAATCAACCACTAACACAATATTAATCTTTCTTTCTTATTCATTAATCAACATGACCCTAGAACATAAAACAACATTTTTCAACAAATTTCCCATACAAAAGAATACATTTTTAACATGCATAACATTTTACAAGCATTCTAACATGATCTATGGTATTAGCTCTTTAGTCAAAAATTTCTATTATTTGTTTAATCATAGCAATAGCATGTAACACTAACATGAAATTTTAACTACACATCAAAACAAAATGTTCATATATTATCACTAGCATGCATAGTTCTAAATTAGAAAGCATGAGAACCCACCTTATTGAAGCTTGAACAATTGAAGGAAAGATGTGACACTTCTTCTAGCTCCAAGACAACTCCTAGCAATGGCTCCTCCTCCTAGCAAGCTCCCTAGCAATTCCTCCAAAAGGACCCTCACTCTCTTTCTTTTATTCTTCTCTTTCTCTTATTTATTTTATTTTTGGTGTGAAAAAGAATGAGAAATGGGTTGCTATTTATAGGACAATGCTAGGGACTATATTGCAAAATCTCCCACCTAATAACTTCTCATTTTAATTCTCTTTTTAATTCTCACCTCTTCATATTTTTAACTCCTAAAACTCCCAACCTCTCATCTCCCCACTCTCCATGAACTTAACCACTCCATTAATCCCCTCCCTTAGCCCACAAAATGGTCCAAATACATTTGTGTGTGCATGCATACATGCACAAACAAATATGAACACATTTCTATAACTCAAAAATGTGTACTAATATTGTAACTTGTCATGTATTAGTACATGTTTAACTAAAAATGTGATTTTAATAGTGGGCTTGCTACATGGGCTCATTACTAATTAATTTATTTAATTATCTAGTGGGCTTGCTACATGGGCTCATTACTAATTAATTTATTTAATTATCTAGTGGGCTCCTTTCCTAATGGGCCACATTTTAGTTTATAGGTCCATGGATCAAAAGAAAGGCTAAATAAAACTAATGCATGCTAAAAATAGTAAAATGAGAGTAGCAAAATGAGAATAAAAATTTGCACGTGCACCATACGTGCAGAAAAAATTGAAAAATGCATTTTAATCAAAAACAAGGGGAAAATAAATTTTCGTTTTATAAAATAGATTTAAATACATAAAAATAAATAATTTAAACCTATAGAAAATATTATACGTAGTGGTGGAAACACGTGCATCAAAACACGTAAAAAGCACGTAAATCCCAGGGATTGAAATATTATATTTTAGTTGACTGAAATCAATACGAAAAATGTATAAATAGTACGAATTCAAAATATGTAGTGAATTATATTACAAAATATACGTGCGTAACACCCAGGGGCAAAATTGTAATTTTCAATTTGCGGGGTGTTACACTCTCCCCCCCTTAGAGTAGTTCCGTCCCCGGAACTCGCTAGGGTAAAGATTGTATTTTGTACACGTCAAAGAAAATATTTGTATTTAGAAAACTGCAACTTTAAGAAAAATAAATGTAGTATGCGCAACAAGGTAAAACAAGACAAGCTCTTTATAAGAAAACTATGAATATTAAGACGTTACTAGACGGAACAAGAAAATTAGGAAAATGGCATAAGAACTGAAATGCGACAAGAGATAGAATAGTTTGAGAGAAAATTTCGTACAAAATAATATTAGGTAAGCTATTAGATAAAAGGGAAAAGTCAATTATGTCGTTAATTTCGAAATAGTTCGGAAAAACAATGTGGTGAAGAAAACATAGTCAATAGATAATTTAGAAAAATTTATCAATGTAATAAACGGTAGGAAATTCGCAAACTGTAAAACGAAATCGAATTAGCAATTTAGAACAAAACCATTGAATAAGAGTTTGGAAAAATAAATGGGAATGAGACTTGGTTGAAAACATAAAATGACTTTGTATACCAATTAATAAAATAGTTTGTAAGGTAACTATAGCAATTATACATACAATTTGAAAAAATAAAAGGCATACGTCGAAATACTTTTGGATATACAAAATTTTGTAGTGATGAAATTAATTTATAACATTAAGACAAAATAGTGTAAAGTACATACACGAGATGAAAACACAATTGAAGACAATAATCATATAGTATAGCAAATTAGGACAATAGACATAAACAAGTATATGCAGAAATATTAATGTAGTAATTAGATGAGGGTAAAATGATATGTGTAATAAGAATATTGAAATATATGATATATATATATAGATCATTGGAAAATATAAGTAATAAATAAGAGTGTAAAGACAGTTAAAATTTGAGAAAGGATATTGTATAGATAGTGAGTATGTGCAATGTAAAACTATAAAGGTAATGAGTAGCGATTAATAGTAAAAATGTATATATCAAAACAAATATGCAATAATAGTACCGAATGTAAACAAATAAAACAAAAATGGTAGGTCATATTTATATGGGTAGAAAATTTCAATCTTGTTAAAAACATATAGAATAAGATATTATAGTATCATAGAAATCAAAATCATATAAAATGATTGCTCCTAAGAAAACTTCATAAGAAAAATCCAAAATAATAAATGAAGAAAATATTGGTTGCAATATTAATTTAATAAACGGCAATTTAAAATTTGACAAAATATATGAAGTAATAGTGGGTAAACAAAAAAATGACATACATACATGAAAGACGAAATTTTAAGTTTAAAAAAATAGATTTAAAATATCAAGACTAAGGAAGATAGACAAATGATAAATATTCAAATCATAAAAATATTTATTTGAAAAATATTGACTACGGAGACAGTACCATGATAAAAATCTACAAAAATAATTTGAGAGGGAAGTGTGTAAGGTATCATGAATGACGGTCCAAGCCAACCACGCTTCCACTGCGCCACTCTGATACCCAGGGGGAAAATGTGCTCGTATACACTCTCATATTAATGTATACGAGGAGAACATCATGAATGAAATTGAATGTAAGTTCAATAACAACTTCATTCACGACTCCAGTCATCCAAAAGAAAGAGAAAACATCAGTGCATAGAGCAACACAAATGTAAATCACTTACATTTAAATATCTATAGACTGAAACTCACACTCTAGTGTCTGCAGGAATAATATTGTAACTACTCAATAAGGTGTCACGGGTTCTAGACTATAGTTAATGATCTTACTACTTTTTCTAAACAAATCTTTAGCCTATCAAGTTCGGATTTACTTGGGTTAGCCGTAAGAGTCGGTTCCCAGCTAGCGGTGGTCCGAAGACGCTTAAATACCGTGTCGCTTAGGGTTGTTTACACCCGGTTGACAGAAGGACTCTTTTGATTTGTTCCCAAATTTATCGTCACTTTTTATCGTTCCTTATAAACTTGTACTACTTGTGAAGCATGCTCTGATACCATCTGTAACACCCCGAATTTAAAATAAGGACAAACTCGGGATTTCACAGGATCTTTACTTCACTTCGTACAATTTTACAAGGAATTTAAAACTTTTTATTCACAATACATCAGAGTTCAATTACAACTTGGTTTTGCACAGCGGAAGAATGAAATTTACAATAAAACATTTACAACATCTTTAAAATAAAACAGCATCAGCATATCCACTTTATAGCTCCATGAATAGTCCTTTACCTGCATGTTAATCTGTGGGCACGTCAGTTACTTACAACTGACGAAATGTTATACACGGCTATCCTCTCTATGCCGGGAATTGTATAACGATCTCATACTTTAACAAATCACAAACAAAGATTGAATGAACAAGTAAAGTGTCAAAGGTGATTATTCTAAACATAAGTGTATGTCATGCCTTAATGCCTAATGCACACAATTCTACACTAGGATGACACTAATGCACACTTGTTCAGATTCTATGCATCCCATACTACATAGGTCTGAGGGCAAGCGCCTACGTACTCCACATTAAAGGGTTCGATCCCTCGCCATGAGACTACCCAGTAATAAAACAAGTTTTAGAGTTATTTCACAGATACGGATCTCAGCCTCCCTGGCTAGCCTCCCTGGCTTATATTAACAGATCCCAGCCTCCCTGGCTATTATATCGTGATGATAATCCCGTAAATGCCCTTCTAGCCCCAGTATATACATATTCTTTAGAGTATGGTAAACATCCGTCGACTACCCTAAGTCCCGGATAAAATACAGTCCATCTCCTATGGGGCAACCACAGTCCACCAACTGGGTCTATAGCCACGGAGATCCACCGCCGACTATATAGAAGCACCCATTTACGTTTGCACAAGTTTATCACATCTTCACTTAAGTGCCTAATTATTTTTAGTTCAAGACATGAATATGTTATCACCCTAGAATCAGTTTTACCTCATACCGGATTTATTCACAAAATACGAGATTGCTCGACGGCATTATCTCAAAATCATATCAATTCTTTCTTTCAAAATTACCGGTAACCGAAGTCTTACTAATTCTTAATCATAATCTTTCATGTACAAGAAACATGGGTACACATACCCTTTTGTAATCATGTCTTAAACCTAAATAATTCCATCTTTCAATTCATTCACAATTGATCACAATCTTGTCTTAACACTTATCCACAAAGTAATCATTTCATAGTCTTACCACTATTCATGATCTAGCTATTCATAGCAAATAATAACTCATTCACAAATTTCAAACTCATATGATATCTTATTACATCACGATTTATGATTCCTTAATAATAATTCTTTTTCATGAAACAATTTTATTCAACGTCGATCTCACAAAAATTTATCCTTTTCACAAACATGATTTTATCACTTGCAATCTCATTTGCATCTCTACTACTATAAAGGAAGAACCTCTTAGTGTAATTTGTCCTCAACCTAAATAATTTCGAAAGTGAACCAGTTCTGGACTAACTTTGGTAAATATTTTCAAAAGTGGACCAGTCGGGTAAATATTTTCCACGGTGGATCAGTTTCGGAAATTATTTTCTTTTTACCCTTTTCATTATCATGTCTTCACTTAGATATTTCCATGTCTCTAGCCATCCACAATTTGATCTATATCTCATTTGGCATCAATCACAATTCTCTTTTAGTCCATTCATGAATCAACAACAATAGCAATTTCATTTGCAAATTTTAAACTCATGAAGTCTCTCCAATTAATCAAATACAAATAATTCACAACTTAATCAATGTTCTATTCATAATTCACTTATTCTCAATTCTTTCCAACAAGAATTCTATTCATGCATTCATCTAATTTAAACTCATTAACAATTTGAGTACACATAGAAATCTAGAATTTCACATTCATCATAATTGCATAATCCCAATAAGAGAAACTAATTCTCACATCAAAGTCTTTTTTTTTTATATAAAAAAATTCATATTCTTAAAAATAATTAACTTAAGAACAAAATTTCATTCTATCTTCAAATATCTCTTTTACTTTTCAAATATACTTGAAAAATTCTACAACTATTTTTACTATATTCTATTTCATTTTATAACAGTATTAGAATTTTTTCCCCAAATTTAATTTGCATTTAAACTCATTAAGAAGTCTCAACAATCTTCCTACAAATTATACATTTCGACATTTACAATCATGCGTACTAGTATGGTTTGTGACAGTAATTCATTTTATTATTTTTAACTATCGTGATGGAAAATTGTTCTCTTAGTCATAACAATATTTCTACCATTCATAAACACAATATATTTATCCCATCACATTTTACTTTATTTATCAAAATTAGCATGTTTGTACTACAATATAAAAATCAACCACTAACACAATATTAATCTTTCTTTCTTATTCATTAATCAACATGACCCTAGAACATAAAACAACATTTTTCAACAAATTTCCCATACAAAAGAATACATTTTTAACATGCATAACATTTTACAAGCATTCTAACATGATCTATGGTATTAGCTCTTTAGTCAAAAATTTCTATTATTTGTTTAATCATAGCAATAGCATGTAACACTAACATGAAATTTTAACTACACATCAAAACAAAATGTTCATATATTATCACTAGCATGCATAGTTCTAAATTAGAAAGCATGAGAACCCACCTTATTGAAGCTTGAACAATTGAAGGAAAGATGTGACACTTCTTCTAGCTCCAAGACAACTCCTAGCAATGGCTCCTCCTCCTAGCAAGCTCCCTAGCAATTCCTCCAAAAGGACCCTCACTCTCTTTCTTTTATTCTTCTCTTTCTCTTATTTATTTTATTTTTGGTGTGAAAAAGAATGAGAAATGGGTTGCTATTTATAGGACAATGCTAGGGACTATATTGCAAAATCTCCCACCTAATAACTTCTCATTTTAATTCTCTTTTTAATTCTCACCTCTTCATATTTTTAACTCCTAAAACTCCCAACCTCTCATCTCCCCACTCTCCATGAACTTAACCACTCCATTAATCCCCTCCCTTAGCCCACAAAATGGTCCAAATACATTTGTGTGTGCATGCATACATGCACAAACAAATATGAACACATTTCTATAACTCAAAAATGTGTACTAATATTGTAACTTGTCATGTATTAGTACATGTTTAACTAAAAATGTGATTTTAATAGTGGGCTTGCTACATGGGCTCATTACTAATTAATTTATTTAATTATCTAGTGGGCTTGCTACATGGGCTCATTACTAATTAATTTATTTAATTATCTAGTGGGCTCCTTTCCTAATGGGCCACATTTTAGTTTATAGGTCCATGGATCAAAAGAAAGGCTAAATAAAACTAATGCATGCTAAAAATAGTAAAATGAGAGTAGCAAAATGAGAATAAAAATTTGCACGTGCACCATACGTGCAGAAAAAATTGAAAAATGCATTTTAATCAAAAACAAGGGGAAAATAAATTTTCGTTTTATAAAATAGATTTAAATACATAAAAATAAATAATTTAAACCTATAGAAAATATTATACGTAGTGGTGGAAACACGTGCATCAAAACACGTAAAAAGCACGTAAATCCCAGGGATTGAAATATTATATTTTAGTTGACTGAAATCAATACGAAAAATGTATAAATAGTACGAATTCAAAATATGTAGTGAATTATATTACAAAATATACGTGCGTAACACCCAGGGGCAAAATTGTAATTTTCAATTTGCGGGGTGTTACAGAAAGTCTCGGGGACACAAGCTTCCATGATGGTCCTGGAGAAGGGGGGTCTGCTAGGGCGGAAGTTCTTGGTCTGTTGACTTTCTTCGAGGTTGATCTTACTGAGGTGCCTCTCCATCTCTCGAAGGTGCGATGAACTGACTCGTCCCTCTGGTCGGATCTAGTCAACCCTCGGGAGTCTCCTTCATGAGTGGTGGATCTCGGCCTTCGGGGAGAACAACTCCTTTGACTTCTCTGGCGTTCCGGATGAGGGACCTCGTCACGGGCTTGTCTCTCATTCAAGTGGACCAGGAGGTCGATCCCTTGTTGGCAGTTTACGATGATTTGACGGAGGTCTCTCGACCCCTGAGGACCTTGCGAGGCCATCGAGTCGGTGGAAAGATTGTGGACTGAGACATGGCCATGGAAAGGATGCTGTTGTTGACGGTTTCGACGGGAGCCCCCCGGCATAGCCCCTCTGAACGTGGGGCGAGCCTATTGGGGAGGCGGTTGTTCAGGTTGAGGCTGCTGAACTTGTTGATCTTTTTGAGGGGGAACATCCTCAAGTGGAGGAGGTGAAGGAAGAGGGTGGCTCTTCGGCTTGATGCCGCTACGTTCCCTTTTCTCTTTGGAGGCATGCTTTACTGGTGAGTATGGTCGGATTGCTTTTTCTGATTCCCGCAGACGGCGCCAATCTGTTGGTGCTGATTTTGGTGTGGGAGCAAACAGATGATTTGTCAATTCTTTTGGAACAAATAAAAGCTAAATTTTTTACTACTTGCCGATGTTGACTGTTCACAACGCTGCTGCTAACTTGCAAAAAGTTCGATACACTGGGATTGATCCCTTCGACAAACCTTTTGATACTCAAGTCAGTAATCTGAAAGACTATGAAAGAGCTTTTTTGGATAAAGATATCGATTACCTCTTTTATGGTGGGGGTGAAGGGGTATTTATAGTCGCCTTTGAGACCAGTTTCGAGATAATCATTTATCTTTACTTCCCGATATTTTTGGATAAGAAATATAGTTTAAATTCCTTCATGATAAGAGATTTGGTTTAAACCGTCTCTTAGGAAAAATCATGAATTTTAATAACTCTTCAAATGACCTGGGTTTATTTATAATGGGCTGTCACCATAACCCAGTAAGACAGATCCTTTTTGGGTTATTGGGCCAGGAAAAATTACTGTTTTACCCACGAGAGCTTTGAAATTCGTGTCCGATTTGCACGGTCTCAATTTGATTCTATTTCTAGCCATATCACAACCGATTCAGATTGTCACTCAGATTGGGACATAAGAAGCTTGTAAAATCCTTAACTTTGTACGTAACATACTATAAATATAATGAGATGAGTATCAAATTATTCAGTAGTAAAATGTACAGATTAAATGTATTTGGAGCAACGAGAGTTCTCAAATGGTTCTAAATAACAATTTTTGTTATTCAATGAAATGAAAATTTCTAGTCTATTAGTGTGGGTTTTAGGGGTATTTATAGGGGGAAAAAAAACCCAAAAATAACCCAAAAATAACAGCTAAAAGAGCCGTTGAGCTGTCGGTAATCCAATTAGGCCCGTTGGACCCGCGGGGCGAACGGTCGATCCGCAGGTTCGCGGGCGGGTCGGAACTGTTCATCCGAGTTATTGGGTCGGGTTCAACGGGTTGAATTTGCAATTTTGAGGACCTGGGTCGACCCGTTTACATTAACGGGTTCGACTCGAACCCGAACCGGTTAATCACAGGCCGGGTTAGGCAGGAGGGTCGCGGGCGGTTCGCGGGTCGACTCGGTCCGTTTGCCATCCCTAACTCTAGTTACTTATAAATTTGAGAGACAAAAGCAATGAATAGGTGATGGAAAATACAGTTGCATGATCTTTTCAGAGTAGTTTGCACAACTAAATCAAATCAATAACAACTATTGCTTTAGTTCCATGTCAATTATAGAAATTGCTTAGCTTTGAGGGTATTGAATCGCATATCTCACTATTCAGAAATCATCATAACTCCAACAACTTTTATATTTAGGATACAAAATTATTAGTACTGTTCATTACTACAGTTATTTATTTGGATAAGCGACTTAATGAATAGGTGATGGAAAACACAGTTACATGAGCTTTTCAAAGAAGTTTGCATAACTAAATCAAGCTAACGACAACTTCTGCCTTAGTTCCATGTTAATTGCAGAAACTTCTAAGCTCTGAGGGTGATGGATCATATATCTCACTATTTAGAAACCACTCATAGCTCCAATAACTTTTATATTTAAGACTGATTGTAAACTAAGAATGTCAAAGGAACTGAACAAAGAACGAAGAATTGGGGGAAATTATATGGACAGCAGTACCTCCCTAGGACTTTGTTTTGGATCTTGCAGCGAGATCCTCAGAGCATAGGCCATCCACCACAGAGTAGAGAAAACCTGTTCTATTATCAAATGCAGAAAAGCACAACTTAATCTTGAAAAACAATCTTGCATCCGATCGAGAATACTGGTCACAGTACCCACTTTTTCGAATCTTATGAATTACAGAAAAATGAATTTTAATAAACTACCAATTTTATCCAAAGAGAATACTTATGGCAAAGCTGTTGAAATACAAAACCAAATCAAACGAAGGCAACAATTGTCAATTATGATAAGTAACATAAATAATACATGAATGTACCTTGTCAGCTTTATTTCCAACAAGAATTTTGATAGAGTTCTGATTTGCTGAGTAAAGTAAATTAATAAGCTAATATAAAATAATACATGGATACATAGTATTATGGAATTCTTGACTCAAAACATAACACACAAAATATAAAATAATACTTCAAAGAAATAAATAAAGCAACCTTTTGAGTTCCATCGATCCCTTCCAGTTATGTAAAACGGTAAGCAAAATACAAACATTAACATCAATACATATAACTGTTAACAATTCTATTGACAAATAAGATCCTTCAAAATGATAAGTGAAAGACTAAACTAAGATACAATGTAACCAATATAGGATTAAGCAATGTACCAAATTACCTTGCTCACATGATTTCAATTTTTTTTACGACGTGGACAAGTGCCACATTTATGACCAGGCCTCCGACAAATCCCACACTTTTTGTTTGATAGCTTTGCAAGAAAAAATTTCAACCTCCTTTTCTGTTCACCTTTTGGTTTTACAGGGAGTGGACCAAATGCTTTATCTCGAACTACATTCTCCAAGTCTTGGGTGTTGGTATTTTCATGAGAATTAATATTTGTCAATGTAATAGTTTCTTCATCCTCGATCTTCTTTAGTTGACTATTTATCATACCCATAATATATAAATAGTATTGTTTGAATTACTAGCCTTAAGGAAAATTCGAGCACCCAAGTTAACCATAGAACGATATCTAACATTAACAGAATTTTGTTGCAAACTACCTCCCCTCTCAGAAGGAAACCCACATTTGGCATTCTTTGTCCACCGGAGGTTAATGCATGCGGTTGGTATTTTAGTCAAGCTCGTATCTTTCATAACCACAAACATGTGATGGCAAGGGATGGATTCTCTCTGGAACTTTAAGCAGCCACAAGACATATGTAGTCTCCTGTCATTCATATGACAATCAACAAAGAATCTACACTCAACCCTTTCATCAATAGCGAGTAGAAATCTTTGAGATTCTCCGTTCGACAACCTATCTGTAATGACATAATTAACTGATTTCTCAATTTCAAATTGTATTAAATCAAAAATAGTTGAGGTGTAGATCTTTGCAGTATGATTTTGTAAGTTGGACAAGACTGAGCTAGTAACTGGTGTTGACTGTGAGGCTTTGGAATCATCTTCATCATCATTACGCAGCAACCATGACACACAAATCATAGTGATGCACAAGTTCTTCAAGATACATGCTTCGGTTAAGATGCATATGCAAATTAGCTTTTAAACTTTCACTCCTTTGAGTACTTTTTATGTCTAAAAAAAGATATTCTTTTAGAAAGGCTTCGGCCCATAGCATCGGATCCTGATACATACTCTTGAACCAAGACTTATCTGAATCTATATTATGTTTGTCAAGCATTTCATCCCACTTGTACTTAAAATTTTCAGGCTCACATCGATCAAAAGATAAGAGAGCGAAAATCAGAAAATAGCTCCTTATCGTGCATATTTTTACACAAGTTCCTCTGTAAATGCCATTGGCATAAGTCATGACATGTATTTGGAAGAACAGCCTCAATTGCATTACGCATTGCCTTATCACCATCCGTAACTACAGATTATTTTGGTTTTTTCCAACGCATTGCCACCAATAGAGTCTGTAACAACCAAGTATAAGAATCTACATCCTCGGCTGAAACAACACCACAACCAAATATTACTGATCTGCGATGGTGGTTTACACCAATGAAAGGAACAAATGGCATACCGTATTGATTTGTACGGTAAGTTGAAAATATCAGAACATCCCCAAACACTTGATAATCAAGCTCGATTGAGAATCAGCCCAAAAAAGCCTTGTTAGATAGCCTTCCCTGTCCTTTTATACTTGTAGAAAAATTCAGGATCACTCTGCTTTCTCTCCTCCATGTATGTCAAAACTGTCTGAGCATCACCATCTACTATTTTCTTTTTTAACTTTATGTGTGACAGGTTATACAAATCCCTCACTGTGAATCACACCTTACGAAAACCACCTTCTCTTACTTCAAATAAATCCATAATATTGTGTTTGCGCAATCCAGCACTTAGTAAAGTTGATACCTCATTCTTGTGAACATCATCCATCTGACGTTGTGATTGCAGAAATACGACCACATCTGACAATGCTAGCTCATGATTATTATTCGTCTCAAACTTACCAACTCTCCATCTCCCAGATTACGGATCCAACCCAGGGCCGGCCCCAGTATGGAGGCGGGTAAGGCGGCTGCCTCGGGCCCCCGTGGAATTTGCAATTTTTGGGGCCCCCAATTTTGAACTTTCCTTGTAAATATAGGTACGTATTTTGCGCGTAAAAAATATATATATGTTATTAGGGGCCCCATTTCGGAAGTTCGCCTAGGGCCACCGGAAACTCAAGGCCGGCCCTGATCCAACCGAATAGTAAACCCGACAGGGCAATTTACTCGAGTACAAGGTTGTTCCCTTCTTTTTCTATTATTTCTACCTATATATATTGCATCTCTCATCTCTGCCTCTGAACATAAATATCGTCTATATACTATACTTCGAGTAAGTGTGCCATACTCACTATATCCTTTCGGATACTGAAACCCACATGTCTAGCGTAGTAATTAAAAAAATTCCGCCCTTCTTCTTCAGATGAAAATGTTAACCTCATAATTTGTTCATAGCTAGGTAAAACAATTTCATCAGGATAAAAGGAGGGATGACTGGCAGCAAGTTCAGTTCCAAAATTATCCATATAGTATCTGAGACATCTTCCATACCTAGAGATTGCTTTTGAATGACCCCTACATATAATGAAACACGTGTCAGAGCTATGATAATTAGAATTTATAAAGTTAAGTGAAATAGTTCCAGTTAGGGAGTGTTCGTTTGGCTTGAAGTGAGCTATTTGGAAGTGTTTTCAAAGGGTTTGAGTTGTAACTGAATTATGGATTTTGTTTCCACTACTGACAGCACAACCCACTTTTTCACCTTTATCAAATCCAAAGTTCTGTGGCTGAAGTGGGTGGAACATTATTCGATTTATACCTCACCTTATTTCTTTTAGTATGAACATTATTTAATAATTCAAAGATTGATGGAAGTATAAGTGCATTCTAGAGTGCAATTCATTCCAAACAAAGCAATTGTTTGGAATTGTTTCCATGGATTCTAAATCCAAAAAAGTAACAAGGAGAGGGTGAATTTCACTTCATGACAATCAAACTAACATTCTGAATATATTCATGTTGAAAACTAACATTCCAAAAAGAAGGTGGAAAACTTATATTCAATGAACATATGATTTTGGTACTTATGTGATCAAATATGGATGAAATATCTTTATTATCTTTAAAATAAACAAATCTAACAACATTATCAATAAATTGATACTGACAATTAATAAAATAAACTCAAACCCTAATCTCAGATTTACAGCATATGAGAGGGAAGTGGGAGGGGGCGTCGTTGAAGGCAAAGGAGAAGGTGGGTGTGCGGAGGGGGCGTGGGGCGTAGACGGCGGACGCAACGACTCAGGTCGAGGACATGAATGAGAGGAAATTTCTTTGGAATGACTGAGAATGAGAGTTTGTTGTAGATGAGGATAAGGACGAGAGGAAACTGATTTCGATTGATTGTAGATGAGAGTTTGTTGAGAATAAGTTGAGGAAGCGAAATTTTAGATAATGGGACTCCGGTTGGGGATAAGGATGGAAGTAGCTGGATAGACAAATTACTATTTTTAACATATTTTGATTACGATTAATCCCCTTATTTTTTGAATCATTTTTCCTCTTTCCTCTAAAAGAGAGAGCGATGAGAGCACCCATCCATCAAACTCCCCACCGTCCCTACCCCTCCTCCAACCATTCCAACGCCAGACGTGAACACTCCCCATCCTCCCCCATGAACAAGCGCTTCAGAGACGACGATGAGGATCGTCGAGCAGCCAAGCTAGATGAAGATCGAAGATGGAGGCAGAGATCGAGGCGTGAATACCGCAGATCTCCCTCTCCCAAGCCCAGAAGAGTCTTCAGCAGGGACGAAGATCACCGTAGGAAGCACACAAGCGAAGATGAACTCCGGGTCAAGGCGAAACAACAGGCTCCCCGCCGCGTTGAAGAAGATGAGGAAGTAGGCAAGATTCCTGCTAGACATTTCAACAGAGCTGAAGCACCACTCCCAGACGCAGAGGGCAACAACAAGAGGCGACGATCCTACGCTGAAGTCATCAGGGGGAAGCCCACCGTCGACGGAGAGAAAGGAGCTCGTCGTCGTTCTCACTCGCCAGTCGAAGAGCTGCGCCCGACTAAGGAAGACGACGCCGGCGAATGGGTTCTTGTCAGACCAAGAAAAACGAGGAAGGCGATTCAGATTCACAGCTCATCGGAGAACTCTAGAATCGATGGCCGCCTGAACTGCCACAAGTGCGCAAAACCAGGCCATACCATCAGCAAATGCAACTCCGACTGGTTTTGCTATTATTGTCGACACTCAGGCCACATTTCCTCAGCATGTCCGAAGCGCATCAGGAACGTGTCCGCCAACTCGAAAGTTTCGAAGATCGGAATCGCTTCAGCTTCTGGTGAAAGCAAGACACAAGAAAGTATCGCTGGAGATCGACATGTCATCCAAGCTTCCATTGCTCCGACTCCTCTTATCGCGGAGTTTGAAAGACGCTTCAATGGCGGCATTATAGTTAAAGCACAGACCTGGAGTTCCTACAGCAAACGACGTCTCCGAGCTACTTCAAGCAGCCCTAGTCGCCACCCCTCCTCCGATATGGGTTATCCAAGAAGCTGCGGTTGATACTTTCTATGCACACTGCAGCGACACCGCGGTAGCCAAGGAAGCCATAAGAATCAAGGGATTAGAAGGGAAGGACTCTCACGGCCTCGAATTCTTCGTTACTTTCAAATGGTGGTCCAGAGAGTTTGGAGCGATGAAACCTGAGGCTTATCCAGCGGTGTGGCTACGCCTATACAATCTCCCTTATCACTGTTGGGTATGTTCAGGGTTTCAAAATATTGTTCGTCAATTTGGGCTGTTGATCGATGTAGACAGACAGACTCTCACTCTTTCAGCCCGGAAATTCGCACGTATAAAAGTCGGAGTAGCTAACAAAGCGACTATCCCGTCAAAGATCATCGTCGAGTTTGATAACGTTAGCTACGAAGTTACAGTGATTGTGGAGTCTCAGAAGAACGTTTCGTTCAGAGATCTCTCGAATCCAGTCAGAATCAAATCCAGCGGTGGAGATTTCAGGCTGGAGGAAGAAGAAACAATCCAACCGTTCGATGAGAAGAGGAGCAATCAAAGCCGTCCACCTCAGCAGCTACAGCATCGTACTCAGGAGCAAAAAGAGCGCCACTTTCAAACCCAGCTAGATCGTACCATCAACCTATCGCATCCGCCCATCTCCCCCGTCCTTTCAGATTCGAACATTGCCAACTGGAAGTGGACCCCCAAACACAAGCCTGCTGCAGATAGTACACTTCTGTGTAGATTGGATGGGTCCACTGTTGAAGCTAAGATGGCGTGCGGCTCGAAATCTTCTTTCGGCGAAGTGATTGGTGAAAGCGTAGGCCAAAGCTCCAAGTCCAACAACAGGCTGGGTATTCTTAAACAAGCTATCGGCATTGGTTTTGGTCACATCAAGAGTATGGGTATTTTGAATGAGGAATGGCTAAAATTCTCACAAGAAGAAATCGACCTATCAATCAAAGCTGCTATGGCTGGGCTTGTCCAATCCAAAGCCCTGGTAGACTCAACCCCTTCACAGATCGCTATTGAGCCCATTGGGCCTGAAAGATATCAGCAATTTTCAGAAAATTGTCTCGGTTTGCAGCCCTGTTCTAGCCCAATCCCGATCAACATCCAAGATTGCACAAGTGCAGCTCGTCAGTCATTGCAGTTAGCTCCTGAGCAAGAGTCTGAAGACAGGATCATCGGAGCTTTAGATGGGATTCGAGAGGACAATCTAATATCCGTTACAGAGACTTATGCTGATGAAAGGGAAGTTAGAGGTAGTGTTGGGAGCACTGCTACAAGAAAGATTACCGAATATCAGAGGAGAGGCAAAAGACAGATGAACTCTATCGTCGGTCTCGAAGATAAGGCGGTAGAGCTATCTTTCAAAGATCAAGCTTCAAAGACATTCGAAACTCCGGGAGCAGGTACATCTAAAGCAAACTGTGCAATTCTCAATTCATTATCCGATGAGTCGCTTATTTACTTTGCTACATTGTATGGGTTAGCTTTGGGATCCTCTAAGGAGGAGCAATTAGTTAACATAGCCATTATTAGAGACGAATCCAATTTAGCGAACAATTAGCTCCGGGGTAGTTACTTGGGGAGGGAAAGTCTAGATGTTTAAATCCCTTTTAATGATATACATATTTTGGAACGTTAGAGGCATGCGACTAAGAGCTAAGAAAAGAGCTATAGGTGTCACCCTTAACAAAATCCACCCCGACATTTGTGGATTCCAAGAAACTAGAGTCGAATCCCCTACGGAAGAAGAGTTCTCTTCCCTCAGAGGATTGGCGGACTTTAATTGGAAATTTAAACCAGCTAGAGGGTTTTCAGGGGGTATTGCATTAGGTGCGAATGCGACTATTTTCGAGATCCTTGACGATTTCACCGGTCAATTCTCGGTATCGATTAGAATTCGACGTAGAAGCGACGACTGGATCCATACTATCTCATGCATCTACGGTCCATACGACAGTAGACGGCGGAAAGATCTGTGGACGGAGCTGAGATTCATCAGAAGCAAGTGGCCGGGCCCGTGGATGATAGGTGGTGATTTTAATATCACTAGATTTCAGGACGAGCATAGGGGCAGAGGACACTGTAGCTCGGATCGAGATGATTTCAATGAAACCATAGAGGACTTAGAGTTGTTGGAACTAGAAATGACAGATAGGAAATTCACTTGGTCGAACATGCAGCGCAACCCTACTTTGGCAAAGTTGGACCGAGTGCTAGTGTCGAACGAGTGGGAGGACTTACATCCTTTCGCCAAAGTGAAATCGGCATTAAGGTACACTTCAGATCATCTTCCTCTAGTAATAGACTGCGGACTAAAAGGGAAACAGCAGCACTTCGGATTCAAATTTGAGAAAGCGTGGACTATCGATGAAGAATCTAGGCATATCATCAAGGACAATTGGGAGCTTAGCACAGAGCAATCTTCAGCAGTAGGAGCTTGGGTTGAGAAGACACAGCGACTCCGAAAAAGATTAAAAGATTGGTCAAATGACAAGAAGAAGGAAATCAACATGAAAAGAGAGTCACTAGCGAAGAGGATTTGCACACTTGAAACTGCCCAGGAGGGTCGGGAACTACAGGAGGCAGAGAAAGACGAACTTGCAAACAACAGATCGGAGTTACAGCAGATTAGCAGGATGGAGGAACTATACTGGCAGCAGAGGTCTAGGGTACAATGGCTAAGAGAAGGGGATGCAAACACTAAGTACTTCCACAAAGTAGCTAATGGCAGAAAAAGAAAGAACCATATCACAGGCATCTCAGTTAACGGGCACTGGACCGAGAACGAAGATATTATCAAAGAGCATCTAGATAGGCACTTCCATGTCCTATTGGGCGCCGACCCAGCTCCGAGATGCGCTCTAGCTCCAGATATGTGGAGCTCCTCCAGAATCGAAGGCAGCGAAGGGATTGAATCAAATTTCACGGAAGAAGAAGTCCTGTATGCAATCAAATCGTTAGGCCAGGACAAAGCCCCGGGACCAGATGGTTTCCCTATTTTCTTCTACAACATATACTGGCAGATTATCAGAGAGGACCTCATGAAGATTTTTCAAGAGCTGTTCGAAGGTGTAGGTAACTTAGACAGGCTTAACTACGCTACAATTACATTGGTGCCTAAGAAGAGCGAAGTCACATCTGCAGAAGATCTCAGGCCAATTAGTTTGATCAACTGCTCTTTCAAAATTATCACCAAGGTTTTGGCCCAAAGACTGGCTCCGCATCTCAACGATATCATAGCTCCTTCGCAAAGTGGGTTCATAAAGGGCAGGGACATTATGGACAGTATTGCTTCTGCTCATGAAATTGTGTTTAGAGGCCATAAAGAGAGGACGAACGGATTCCTCCTGAAGCTGGATTTCCAGAAAGCGTATGATTCAGTATCTTGGGACTGCACAGAAGAGGCCCTTCAGTTAAAAGGCTTTGGCTCTAAATGGCGATTATGGATGAAGAAGTGCATCAGAGGAGGCAAATCCTTCATTCAAGTAAACGGATGGCAAGGGAAAGAAATCAGGTGCAAAAGGGGACTGCGGCAGGGGGATCCTCTGTCATCCCTTCTCTTCGCTATTGTAGCGGACGGTATGGCAGAGATGATTGCAAGAGCACAGGAAAACAACGTCATCAAAGGTCTACAGTTCAAAGGTATCGCACAGCCTCTATCTATTATCCAATACGCGGACGATACGATCCTATTCGGTAGAGCTACCAATGAGGAAGTGACTGCTATCAAAGCAGTATTGACCTGTTTCTATGGTTGGTCAGGATTGAAGGTGAACTTAAATAAGACCAGTATTATCCCATTGTCCGCTCACCTAACCATGCCCACTCCCGACATCACGGGCATTTTAGGTTGTCAATTAAGCGATTACCCTATTAAATACCTGGGTACGCCCATCAGACCAGGCGCGCTCTTGAAGGAGGATTGGAATTCTCTTATCGACAAAATTAAGAAGAATCTAGGTGGGTGGCAAAGTAGATTCCTTTCCCTAGGCGGAAGAATTATTCTGCTTAATTCAGTCCTTAGCGCCATTCCGCTATACCTTATGTCCGTCTACGAATTACCGAAGTGGGTGATCAAGAGTATAGACAAGCTTAGACGAAGATTCTTATGGAAAGGAACGGATGAAGGCAATAGAGGGATTTCCCTGGTCCAATGGGGTAGAGTCTGTAAAAAGAAGGAATTCGGGGGCCTGGGAATCATCAATCTACACGATATGAACAGGGCCTTACTTACCAAATGGTGGTGGAAGATCACGAACAATCGCAAAGGATGGTGGAGACACTCCTTCGACATGTATCGTAAAAGGAAAAAATTTCGTTTCGGTGGAAGAAGTACGAAGACAAAAGCATCCCCACTATGGAAAGGTATTGCAAAGCAGGGAGAAATCTACTTCACTAACACTAGATGCAAAGTGGGAAACGGGAAAAATACAAGATTCTGGAAGGACAGATGGTGCGGCAATACAAATCTCCTAGCCCAATTTCCGAAGGCTGCAGAAGCTGCACAAAATTTGGATCTTATGGTGGCAGATATTCGGAAAAACGGAAGACTAAGATTCGACGTTGCTCACGACTTAAATGCAGAAAGTATCGCCGAATTTGAAGCTTTGAACAGACAGGTCCTTCAAGAGAGTAGGTCGAATGATAGCTTAGAAGACGAAAGGTGGTGGGAGAAGGAAGACTCCAAACAGTTCACTGTCTCATCCATGTATACATGGATCAACGATGGAGGTACGAGATGTAACGTCCAAGCAATAATCTGGGGGTCATTTGCCCCACTCAAAGTGAGAGTTTTCTGCTGGCTCGCCCACAAAAATACGATTCTTTCCAAAGTTAACTTGCGAAAGAGAAACATGAACATCGATGCGACCTGCGGTTGGTGCTCGACCGCAGATGAAGACGTTAATCATATCCTTTTTCAATGCCTCAAAGCTAGAGTTACCTGGGATATTATTTGCAGGGGATTCGGGTGTTATACTTTGCCTAATAATACCTTAGACACCTGGGACACCATTAGAAATTCACTCATTAGAGTAGGGGACATTAAAGCTTGGGATTTATCAACAGCTGCAACAATGTGGAGTCTTTGGCTAGAAAGAAATGATTTTATTTTCCGCAACACCCAATTTAGATTATCTTGCACTATTAACAAAATCTTTGTGTTAATCCGTGATTGGGCAGGGGCAAAGGAGGCTAACAGGAGAATCAGAGCCAACGATGGAGAGTGATCCGGGAGGTGGTCTTCATAGAGGGGTGGGGCTTGCGCAATCCGGCAAGCCATCTTCGTAGAGTGGGTCTCTTTTGGTTTGTGGCAGTCGCCGATCAGTGTGTTTGTGGCAGTCGGCGCTCAGTCATTGCGCATTGCGAGGGATTTCTTTTGGTTTTATCATGATGTTGTCTTTCTTTCAAAGCTTGTCCTCAGTTTGTTGTTGCTGTTATTTTGTATCGGGTAGGTCCGAGTACTTTGGTGTTCACACCAGGTCTGTTGTCTGTAACTTTTATTTCTGTTGTACTACTTAGTTTCGTTATCTCTTATTAATGAAACGGTGACAAGAGTCATCTTTTATCAAAAAAAAAACATATTTTGATTACATAAATCCCTTCACTTATATGTATATATATTGTAGTAGTTTACATGTGCGATGCACGTTTTAATATATATTGTTTTTTAAAATAAAATTTAGACGTAGTCTTGATTTGAACATAGGAACTTCTTTATAATAGTTATGCACGTACTTGATTTGAACCTAGGACCTTCTTTATAATAATTATGTACATAAATTGCACGGATTGGTAGAATGACAAAATATTTACAAATGACACTAAGGCCTTCTCCGATTATAATATTAGTAGAGAGATCTTATTATCATAGTTTGAGTTCTAAAGTATAAACATCATTCTCAATTCACATTGATCTTGGTTTACTAAAGATGGATTGTCTTCTGAACTTCAAGGTAACTTTTAAAAATTAGTTTATATTTTTTTTCTTAGTTACAAAATTCATGTGTCAGGATATATATTCCAAATCTCTAATATTATAACGGGAGAAGGCCTTAGTGTCATTTGTAAATATTTTGTCATTCTACCAATTCGTACAATACACGTGCATAACTATTATAAAGGAGGTTCTAACTTCAAATTCATACTATATCTAAATTTTTATTTTTAAAAACTATATTTATTAAGACGTGCATCGCATGTATAAATTACTAGTGTGATTGTACTTTCTCATGTTTATATCATAACAGTGAATTTTAACAAGCAAAGTAGAATAATGAGCATTAGATTATAATATACTAATATGAGTAATGCTTTAGCCACTACCAATTTCACTACCATTCCCTTCACTACCTTAGGTGGCATACTTCTATTGGAGAGTTCACCCACCTACTCTATCTTCTCCTACCTATTGGAGTGTGCCACCTAAGGTAGTGAAGAGAAATGTAGTGAAATTGGTAGTGGATGTAGCATTACTCTACTAATATATACATCTTATTTGTATGTAGGCAACTACTGAAGAAAGTTGTATTGACTTTAAGTGTTCACCAAAAGATCTATATTCAATTATAGTCAACTTGATTTAGAAGATAAATTATTTATAGTATAGTACAACTGTCCACTACAGGCTACCTCTCAAAAGGTGGTAAACCGAATTGGTGACTCTTGATCATAGGCTATTATATTTATAGTTATTTATTACATTTTAAACTCCCGATATGGGACAAATACAACTCACCTTCTCTTTATTGCGAAAGACAGCCGAAGCCCCAAAGGTGGGTCCCAGTACACATCAGCCAGAGCACAGAGCGCTCTGTCCTCTCAAACGGCAGATGGGACCCGTTGACATCAGCGATGACGTCAGTAAGCAAGGCAGCACTTCCATTGTTGTTTCCTTACTCGTGGCCTCCCCGACAGTTCACTATATTTACCATTTTGCCACACTCCTTTTTATACACATAATCACAAGTTTACCATCATACTGATATATATATTATAAACTATAGATTATTACTTTAGAAATTACGGGGTGTTACCCACACCCCCCTTCAGAAATTAGCGTCCTCGCTGAGCACGAGGCATGCACAATCTAGTGCAGGATCTCCTTTCTAGCCGATGTAGAATGACGTACCCTGATTCTGCTAGCTGTACAGTACCCTGATTCTACTAGTTGTACAGTCCCCTATCTGGGCAACATGTCCCAACCTCGCTCCCTCTCAAGCATACCTACCAGTACAAACCACCAGTCTGTACCCACACTCGGTGTCGAAAGTCGACTCTGATACCATTTGTAACGTTCCTGCTCCGAGCTCAAATAATTTATACAATTTAGAAGACAAATTATTTATAGTATAGTACAACTGCCTACCACAGGCTGCCTCTCAAAATATAGTTAACTGAATTGGTGACTCTTGATCATAGGCTATTATATTTATAGTTATTTATTTCATTTTAAACTCCCGATCAGCCAGAGCACAGAGCGCTCTGTCCTCTCAAATGGCAGGTGGGACCCGCTGACGTCAACGATGACGTCAGCAAGCAAGGCAGCACTTCCACTGCCGTTTCCTTATTCGCGGGCCCCCCTACTGTTCACTATATTTACCATTTTGACACACTCCTCTTTATACACATAATCACAAGTCTGCCATCAGACTAATATATATATTATATACTATAGATTATTACTTCAGAAATTACGGGGTGTTACAACAATAATTTAGGAGATTTACATTTTAAAAGGAGGTTCGTTTTACTTTTGATCGGCACACTATTAGCCCCGAATACAAAACGGGAAGTTCCACGAAAATATATACAGCTGGTAGAGGACGTTATTCATATTCCCATGTATAATTGGGCAAAATTCACACTGAATTTCCTCTCCAAGACTATTGAGAGACAGAGAAGATGTGACAGACGACATTTGCAGGGTTGTATGGTTCTTTTTTAGGTATAACTCTCCCTACGTCAATCGACAATACACACACATTGTAACACCCCCTAATTTTCATAAGTTATAAAAATATATCTATATAATAAAACACAAAGAAAGCTATCAAGTGGCTCTCCTTCAATCTCCCCTAAAATTAATGGCCTAGATTGATTCTCACAAAACATATTTTCCCGCCCAAAATTTCAAACCCCAAAATTAAAATTTTCCCCCCAAAACTAAAAAACTCATTACTTTATTACTATCTTTCTCATCTCTTCACTTTTTCATATTTCTCTTTTTCTCTCTCTCCTCCTCTCTCCCATGCTTTCTTTATTTACTTAGAAATTTAGATTTTAAGATTTCAAGTTTGTAAAATTTTCAGAATTTTTATGTTTTTTATTGCACATGTTATATTGAAAATAACAAATATCTTTTCAACAGTTAAATTTCATCATTTTCCACACTTAAGGTTCTAAGAAGTTGGATTTTACACCCTCATTTATAATTATTTTTCGACATATACGAATAGAAACATGGACTTTTATTTACAACTAATTATTATCATACTATTCAAACTTGAACTACATAATTGTTGTTTTACTGTTTACAGAGCTTTTCGTGTGTTGTATCGTTCCGAAGACGTGCCGTAGGCACGTGCCCACGGGCAAATCTAGTATATATATATATGTTGATATATAAGTTGATTGTTAGTAATCTTTGCATGATGGCAATATTGTGAATATATTGAAATTGAATAAGTGTAAATGGGGCCCCACATTGAATGAAAACAACATGATGCTGCTGTTGGAAGCTATCGACTTGGTCATCATGCTGCTGACGTCAGCCTTCAAGAGGGGCCCACGGTTGCTTTCTCACGGCAGAGGTGAAGAAAGAAAGGTAAGAATGTGTGATTATAATATCCCATATCGAGAGTTGAAAGGAATATAATAATCTATACAATAAAACACAAAGAAAGCTATCAAGTGGCTCTCTTTCAATCCCTAAAAATTAAAGGCTCAGATCTAACCTAACAAAATATATTTTTCCTCAAAAAAGTTTTTCCCCAAAACTCAAATTCAAATTTCCCACCCAAAAAACTCTTATATTTATTTAAATTTTTTTCTTCTTCTTCTTCTCTCTCTCTCTTTCTCCCTCCCTCTTCTTTTCAATAAATTTAAAAAATAAAAATTTATAAAATTTATAAAAAATTAAAAATTTAAAAACTAAAAAAATAGTAATTTAAAAACTTTTAAAATAATTCAAAAAAATCATATAATATGTTTTTTGCTGGAACCCAAAAGTTTATCATATAATATGTTTGCTACTTCAATTAATTTTCTGGCCCTCCAAAACTATTTTATATGATCAAACAAGGTGCACCGTTCCGAAGACATGCCGTAGGCACGTGTCAACAGGCAAACGTAGTAAATAAATACTAAAGCCTATGATCAAGAGTCGCCAATTCGGTTAACCACCTTTTGAGAGGCAGCCTATGGTGAGCAGTTGTACTATACTATAAATAATTTGTCTTATAAATTATATAAATTGTCTGAGCTAGGGGCAGGGGCGTTACAAATGGTAACAGAGCCGACTTTCGACACCGGGGTGTGGGGCATGTCTATATAGTCGGGCTGAGGATTCCGGGACTATAGACTCGGGTGGGCGGAGGATTCCGAGATTATGATTGATCGGGCGGTGGATTCCGGGATCATAAATAATCCGGCAGATAGAAGAGCAGGTGCTCCACAACGGCTAGAAATCTTTGCATGATGGCAATATTGTGAATATATTGAAATTGAATAAGTGTAAATGGGGCCTCACATTGAATGAAAACAGCATGATGCTGCTGTTGGAAGCTATTGACTTGGTCAGCATGCTGCTGACGTCAGCCTTCAAGGGAGGCCCACGGTTGCTTTCTCACGGCAGAGGTGAAGAAAGAAAGGTAAGAAATTATAATATCCCATACCGGGAGTTAAAAGAAATATAATAATAAATAAATACTAAAGCCAATGATCAAGAGTCACCAATTTGGTTAACTACTTTTTGAGAGGCAGCCTGTAGTGGGCAATTGTACTATACTATAAATAATTTGTCTTATAAATTGTATAAATTGTCTGAGCTAGGGACAGGGCGTTACACACATAAACTTTTTATGTGCATTCTGGATTTTTTTATCCCTAGTTCTGGTACTGTGGTCATTCATACCAATCTGACCCATCCCTTGATGGCTCAGTGGAGTGAAAGATATTGTAACTTAAGGGATCAACATGATGAAGACAGTGAAAATGGTGTTGGTGAGGTGCGCTTCCTATGCTATATTTCTACTTAAATAGTTGTATAGTTTTTGTGTTAATATTTATATTTTAGACATTCATGCTTTCTCTTAATATAAAACATTATTCTTATTTCCTTTTTTTGATCATAGTTTATTGTCTTCATCATAATCCATTATTTAGGTTGTGTTATATTTGATGAAGCCCTCAACTGAAGAACCATTTGCGCCATGCATAGATAACAATGTCAGTCATGAGGTATATAATTTGCTACAAAGCTATTAATTAAGGCGTGTCAAATTAATTTAAATTTGTTTAATTCTTCTTTTACATTTAAAAACAATATTTTATATCTAAATGTCCTTTATATCAGCAAATACAAACATTTGAAAATACTACTGTGGACCATGTTGCTGGATGTGAAAACTTAGAAGACCATGATCAATATAGAATGACGGATGAAGAACTTATGTCGAAGGTGATAATTTAATTTTAAAAAACAAATTTGCATATTTTTCAAACTCATTCATGTATATGTAATCGATATAATTTATTTAATGTTCTCCATTTTTTAGAGTCAACTCGATAGAATACTTGATCGAGTCATTGCTTTGGAACGTAGCCAATTGGAAACAAGGAGAATTATGTCTTTGACCCTGAACAAATTAAAGGTTACGAAGTTATTTTCTTCTATACAAGATATTTTTTTATTAAGTTTTAATTATTAATATCTGTTCACATTTTCTTAGGAATTAGGATTGACAACGGAAATGAGCGAATTTGTCCAACCCACACCAACCATAAATGTGGGCTCTTCTACATGAAGTCCGGAATTATTTTTTGAAACATTTGAATTATCATCTACACATTTACACAAAGATAGGCATGATCAAACAAAAGTCGTGGTACCAGAAAAGCAAAAAATATAAAACAAGAGTTGAAGCTGCCCGTGCAATGGAGGAACAAATTCCACGATTATTAGAAGATATGCTATCAGATGATATCGAAAATTCTAAATCATATGATGATATGGTATAATTCAATACTTTACTCTGTTCCAACTTTATTAAACATTTCTCAACGAAAAAAATAAACATTAACGCTATCTTTTTCCTCAGCAATTTCTTGGTAATTTTGCTCCTAGTGATCTGCAAGACATATCAAGAGAAAAAGAAAATCATTCTGGTAACAAAGCAAGAAGGTTTCATGAAGCAACTAATCACTGCCCTATTGATTTAAACGAGCAGTATTTTGATGGAATGGATAAAGATGAACTTACTATAGAGAAAACAAGGTGTTTAGCGTATGCTAATAAGTAGGCAAAATGTGATAAGAAAATACTTGTTGAAATTGAGACAGTACTCATCAGTGGAAAAAAACTATCATGTCTTAATCATGGTAGCAAGTGGCTAAATGATCAGGTATGGAGTAGTTACTTAAATTTTATATATACAGAAAAAAAATGTTCACATAGCTTAATTTATTTTTTCTTTTGAAGGTTATGGATGGTTACTCGATGGTAATTAATTACAACAAGATTCTTAAAGGTGAGAAAAACAAAAATGTGATTTACGAAAGTGTGTTTGAATACCAAAAACAAGAGACGGCATATAAGGAATATAGAAACAACATGCCCATGTCCGCATTTGTCAGGAAAAAGCACGGAAATAAGTGCAAGAACTTTTTGGAGTGTCATTTGGTAACTATTTATACATATGAACAGGGCCGGCCCTGAGTTTCCGGGGGCCCTAGGCGAACTTCCGAAATGGGTCCCTAATAACATATATATATTTTTTACGCGCAAAATACGTACCTATATTTACAAGGGAAGTTCAAAATTGGGGGCCCCAAAAATTGCAAATTCCGCGGGGGCCCGAGCCGCCTTACCCGCCTCCATACTGGGGCCGGCCCTGGGTTGGATCCACAATCTGGGAGATGGAGAGTTGGTAAGTTAAAGACGAATATAATCATGAGCTAGCATTGTCAGATGAGGTCGTATTTCTGCAATCACAACGTCAGATGGATGATGTTCACAAGCATGAGGTATCAACTTTACTAAGTGCTGGACTGCGCAAACACAATATTATGGATTTATTTGAAGTAAGAGAAGGTGGTTTTCGTAAGGTGTGATTCACAGTGAGGGATTTGTATAACCTGTCACACAAAGTTAAAAAAGAAAATAGTAGATGGTGATGCTCAGACAGTTTTGACATACATGGAGGAGAGAAAGCAGAGTGATCCTGAATTTTTCTACAAGTACAAAAGGACAGGGAAGGCTATCTAACAAGGCTTTTTTGGACTGATTCTCAATCCAAGCTTGATTATCAAGTGTTTGGGGATGTTCTGATATTTTCAACTTACCGTACAAATCGATACGGTATGCCATTTGTTCCTTTCATTGGTGTAAACCACCATCACAGATCAGTAATATTTGGTTGTGGTGTTGTTTCAGGCGAGGATGTAGATTCTTATACTTGGTTGTTACAGACTCTATTGGTGGCAATGCGTTGGAAAAAACCAAAATAATCTGTAGTTACGGATGGTGATAAGGCAATGCGTAATGCAATTGAGGCTGTTCTTCCAAATACATGTCATCACTTATGCATATGGCATTTACAGAGGAACTCGTGTAAAAATATGCACGATAAGGAGCTATTTTCTGATTTTCGCTCTCTTATCTTTGATCGATGTGAGCCTGAAAATTTTAAGTACAAGTGGGATGAAATGCTTGACAAACATAATATAGATTCAGATAAGTCTTGGATCAAGAGTATGTATCAGGATCGGATGCTATGGGCCGAAGCCTTTCTAAAAGAATATCTTTTTTTAGACATAAAAAGTACTCAAAGGAGTGAAAGTTTAAAAGCTAATTTGCATATGCATCTTAACCGAAGCATGTATCTTGAAGAACTTGTGCATCACTATGATTTGTGTGTCATGGTTCGGCGTAATGATGATGAAGATGATTCCAAAGCCTCACAGTCAACACCAGTTACTAGCTCAGTCTTGTCCAACTTACAAAATCATACTGCAAAGATCTACACCTCAACTATTTTTGATTTAATACGATTTGAAATTGAGAAATCAGTTAATTATGTCATTACAGATAGGTTGTCGAACGGAGAATCTCAAAGATTTCTACTCGCTATTGATGAAAGGGTTGAGCGCAGATTCTTTGTTGATTGTCATATGAATGACAGGAGACTACATATGTCTTGTGGCTGCTTAAAGTTCCAGAGAGAATCCATCCCTTGCCATCACATGTTTGTGGTTATGAAAGATACGAGCTTGACTAAAATACCAACCTCATGCATTAACCTCCGGTGGACAAAGAATGCCAAATGTGGGTTTCCTTCTGAGAGGGGAGGTAGTTTGCAACAAAATTCTGTTAATGTTAGATATCGTTCTATGGTTAACTTGGGTGCTCGAATTTTCCTTAAGGCTAGTTATTCAAACAACACTATTTATATATTATGGGTATGATAAATAGTCAACTAAAGAAGATCGAGGATGAAGAAACTATTACATTGACAAATATTAATTCTCATGAAAATACCAACACCCAAGACTTGGAGAATGTAGTTCGAGATAAAGCATTTGGTCCACTCCCTGTAAAACCAAAAGGTGAACAGAAAAGGAGGTTGAAATTTTTCCCTGCAAAGCTATCAAACAAAAAGTGTGGGATTTGTCGGAGGCCTGGTCATAAATGTGGCACTTGTCCACATCGTAAAAAAAATTGAAATCATGTGAGCAAGGTAATTTGGTACATTGCCTAATCCTATATTGGTTACATTGTATCTTAGTTTAGTCTTTCACTTATCATTTTGAAGGATCTTATTTGTCAATAGAATTGTTAACAGTTATATGTATTGATGTTTTTTTTGATGAATCGGATAGAGCCAAACGGCTCCGGCCATCAAAACATATATAAATCAATAAAAACAGTTAATTTACAGACAATAATCAGAGGTTTTACAAGGAGTAAAACAGAAACAAGAATACACTAATAATACAAAAAAGGCTGAATAGCACGCCAAGCGGAGGGTGCGAGATCAAAACGAAGCGCCACACCGAGAAAAAGGACGGGGGCGGAGCCATCATCCGGGAAAATCAAGCTTCTGATGGGGCCAAACCAAACTATCCGACTCCGAAGGAAGATCAGGACGACAGGAAAGCGCCAAGTGCCAGGAGGCCAAAACTCCCCACTCGAAAACCACCAACTCCACTAGCAGTCCCTGGGAACTCTAGCAGCTCAACGGAGGCCAAAACAGACTACCTAAACCACGGATGGCAAAGCATAAACAAGTCTCAACTGAGCACCAGGTGATGACCTGACACGGAAGCTGCCTTCCGCGCAAGAATACGGGCACTCACTCGAATCTGAGAAGTATTATAGACATTCTTATTGTATCTCCGCTTCACGGGGGGGGGGGGGGGGGGGGGGGGAGGGGGCAAAGTAGACTCAAGGTCAGAAGAGCTAGCTTCGACGCGGAGAGATGGGGTAAAGGAGCAACTTGGGGCCACCGACGAGGCAATAGGGACGGCGCTAGTAATAAAGGAACGACGGGGGAGAGAAGAGTCATCCGTGACCGGGGGAGACTTAGGGGGGATAGAGCACAAGAAGGGTTTAATATCCATCAGGATCTGATTGAGCCACAATTGAACTCCTAAATGTTGATACAAAGAAAATAAGCATCCCGGAAAATGAAACGAGAACTTAGCCCATTTGGGATAAGATATCCCTAATGCACAAGGATTATTAAAAACTAAAGAGGGGACCTCAACAGAAACAATAGTCTTGATAGGGTGCACTTGGGGGAGCCGAAGATCGACAGTGCCGAGTGAGCCCCCTCGCACAACGAGACCAATAAAGAGAAGAGAAGTAAGATGAAAACAATCCAGGATATTTACTAAAGTTCCAACTCAACGAAGGGGCCCCTAAGATAGATCGTGGATGAACCATGAAAGAAAATGAGCAAGGGAAGGAAACGAGATTCGGATAAACCTTACGATCCATCAATAGGTTAGCAATATTAGAAGGTCGAAGAGAAGCAGGAGAAGCACAATCGGGAGAGAAGGAAGAAGTGAAGTTCTTAGCTGGCAGCGTATCAACAACTGAGGAGACGTGGTCCTTTCCATTAACAATAGTGAGCTTACTAGCCAAGCAGGCGTGAAGCTTGCGTTTTAAGAGGGGATAATTAAGAAAGGCAAGGAGTTTGGCCGGAAGGGGATGGCCTCTGGGAAGACCCAGGAGTTTCTGAAGGGAGAAACATCGACTGCGAGAGTGACCAAACTTATCACAGAAGAAGCACTTCAGTTTGTTAACACACTCGCGTTTAAAATGCCCAGGAATAAGGCATCTGAAGCAGACCGAATGAGGGTTAGACCAACACGGAGAACGGGAGTTAGAGGAGATGGGAGAGCTACGGTGATCATCTATGTCAGCCAAAAGTTGGTGAGACGAGTCCCCCATCAAATTCAGAACTGAATCTAAACTGGGAGAACTAGCTACGGACTTAGAGAGAGCCATGGTATAAATCAGCCCTAGATAGGCTCAAATCTAAACACTAACAGAGGAAAAGTATAGAACGATGGAGCCCAACAGCGAACAGAACCACACCCACCAATACAGCACTGCCAAGAAGTATACAACACAGTCCATAGAGTGGCAATCGCACCCTCCAATAGAAAGAGAAAGAAAGAGGATGAACTAGATGAAGAGAGGAAGAATAGAACAATCGAAATTGCTCAAGTTCTAGCAGCTCGGCGCTGAGCAAACCACAGGATGTGTTAATCCCCAAGGGGAACACAGTACAGGAAAAAAAATCGGTCAAACTGGACAAAACCACAGCTTGAGGACCGAAACCGCACTCAAAAGTTATAGCGGAGCACAAAACAACCCCAATCACTACTCCCAAAATTAATACTACAAGAAAAAGAAGTAAACTTAGAGCTCAGGCAGACTTACAGTGATCCGGTGAACTCACAGGTGAACTTACAGTGGACGACCTGAGTGGCCGCGGGAGAGGGAGCGCGACTGTGGAAGAAAAACTCACCGAACCCAGGAACTCCAGCGCGTGGGGCCGGGCGTCACCGAGGAAACAGGGTCGGGGCGACACAGTGAGCCAGGAAAACAGCGGGGGAGCGTCGCTGGCTGGGACCACGCCGAGGGAGGCGCGAACAGGACCTTCGGAGAGCCGAAGAGAGAGACGGCGTCCCCAATGAGCCGACAGGGAGCTCGATCCGAAACAATGAGGGGGAAACTGCTCGCCGAGGAACTGGGAGGGAAGGGAAACGGGGGATATGGGTTTGTAGAGGAGGAGAAACTGAACAAAAATAAAGAAGGGAGGATGGGGGAAGGAAGTGAGTGGAGGCCGGATCTGGAGATTGAAGGTCGGAGACGATGGACAGTAAAATCGCAATTCAAATCGCCTTTTTTGTAGCAGCTCGTGACCGAGAGGGGTCTTCTGTTGCTCACGTATGGGTTATATGTATTGATGTTAATGTTTGTATTTTGCTTACCGTTTTACATAACTGGAAGGGATCGATGGAACTCAAAAGGTTGCTTTATTTATTTCTTTGAAGTATTATTTTATATTTTGTGTGTTATGTTTTGAGTCAAGAATTCCATAATACTATGTATCCATGTATTATTTTATATTAGCTTATTAATTTACTTTACTCAACAAATCAGAACTGCATCAAAATTCTTGTTGGAAATAAAGCTGACAAGGTACATTCATGTATTATTTATGTTACTTATCATAATTGACAATTGTTGCCTTCGTTTGATTTAGTTTTGTATTTCAACAGCTTTGCCATAAGTATTCTCTTTGGATAAAATTGGTAGTTTATTAAAATTCATTTTTCTGTAATTCATAAGATTCGAAAAAGTGGGTACTGTGACCAGTATTCTCAATCGGATGCAAGATTGTTTTTCAAGATTAAGTTGTGCTTTTCTGCATTTGATAATAGAACAGGTTTTCCCTACTCTGTGGTGGATGGCCTATGCTCTGAGGATCTCGCTGCAAGATCCAAAACAAAGTCTTAGGGAGGTACTGCTGTCCATATAATTTCCCCCAATTCTTCGTTCTTTGTTCAGTTCCTTTGACATTCTTAGTTTACAATCAGTCTTAAATATAAAAGTTATTGGAGCTATGAGTGGTTTCTAAATAGTGAGATATATGATCCATCACCCTCAGAGCTTAGAAGTTTCTGCAATTAACATGGAACCAAGGCAGAAGTTGTCGTTAGCTTGATTTAGTTATGCAAACTTCTTTGAAAAGCTCATGTAACTGTGTTTTCCATCACCTATTCATTAAGTCGCTTTATCCAAATAAATAACTGTAGTAATGAACAGTACTAATAATTTTGTATCCTAAATATAAAAGTTGTTGGAGTTATGATGATTTCTGAATAGTGAGATATGCGATTCAATACCCTCAAAGCTAAGCAATTTCTATAATTGACATGGAACTAAAGCAATAGTTGTTATTGATTTGATTTAGTTGTGCAAACTACTCTGAAAAGATCATGCAACTGTATTTTCCATCACCTATTCATTGCTTTTGTCTCCTAAATTTATAAGTAACTACAGTTAGGGATGGCAAACGGACCGGGTCGACCCGCGAACCGCCCGCGACCCTCCTGCCTAACCCGGCCCGTGATTAACCGGTTCGGGTTCGGGTCGAACCCGTTAATGTAAACGGGTCGACCCGGGTCCTCAAAATTGCAAATTCAACCCGTTGAACCCGACCCAATAACTCGGATGAACAGTTCCGACCCGCCCGCGAACCTGCGGATCGACCGTTCGCCCTGCGGGTCCAACGGGCCTAATTGGATTACCGAGAGCTCAACGGCTCTTTTAGCTGTTATTTTTGGGTTATTTTTGGTTTTTTTTCCCTATAAATACCCTTAAAACCCACACTAAAAATTCACACCTTACTCTCTTACTCTCTCTACTATTATTATTCAATTCATTTCAATTTTTGTGAACAATTGAACAAACAAGGTAACAACAAGATATATACACGATCAAGCGGCAAATTCTGATCGTATCGAACTCAAAATTTAACTACGTCTTCAAGTCTTCAACTCTCCTCCAAGTGATCAAGTCTTCAACTCTCCTCCAAGCTCTCTTCAAGTCTTCAATTCTGGACTTCTACTTCTACTTTTATTCTCATTTTTACGGGTTCTTTTATATATGAGTATCTACGGTGAACGATATCAAAATTTCATATCCCTTTTTTTTTTGTAGTTATAATTTTTTGTATCATATTTCTTTGTTGATTTTTTTATCTTCTCTCTCACAATCCTTTTGTTTTATAGATTTTTTTTTGTAACTTATCGCGCCTACATTGTGTTTAATTTTTTTATAGGGCAAAAGCCAAAGTACCCCCCCAACGTTTGGCCTGAGTACAAAATGCCCATACAACGTTTGAAAAAATACAATAAACCCATTATTCCGTTAACTTAACCCAATCCGTTAAGTTATAATTATCAATTTACTTTTTTACCCTTACCGTTTCATATTCATTCTCTTTCTCCCTTTCTTCATTCATTTTTTCTTTCTTAATTTTTTCAGGTGTGTGCTTTTCAGGTGTTGCTTTCAGGTGTATATGAAAAATTAACTTAATGTGTACCAGAATGTTTAAGGCTTCCTGAAAAATTATAAGAGAAAAGGAGGAGATATTCGGGTAACTGATTATCGCATAAAACAAGAGGCATTAATAATGTACTGTTAGAAGCAAGATCTCAGAAATACCGTCAGTTCATGAAATCTTATAGCATCATCTACATTTTCGATGCTTAAGCAATCACTCTGTTTCAAATATCCATACTCATTTGCTGCTTGCAAGTTCAGTTTCTCTGCACGAACAAATCAATAACTATGATGGGTTATGAAGTATTTGTCTAAGGCCTCTACCCAATCTAGATTTACATGAGAACCATATCACCAACTTTCAACTTCCAGAATAAAGAAACCAAGTCACAGAATTTTGCAGGTTTCTTTGTTGGCCTTGGTGGCAAGGGGATGACAGTTTGTTAGAAATAAAAGAAATTGAGTTCAAGCTACTGCAGTTTACTTAGAATGGCTTAGACAAACTAGATCCCAAAAAAAAGTGGTGGTCAATTCAGAGTTCCACCTAGTCTGTCATCCTAATTAACTGCTTTTATCATTCGTTATGGACCTTATATTGCACTATTGAGGATTTTATATTAGTTCTGCTTCTTTATTCATGTGTGGACAGAAGAGGAGGCTAGAGCTTTCAACAATGAAGATAGCCAAACATGCAGCTTCTGAGTTACCTGCGCCAAGTTCATTTGAAACACGGGTGCTTCAAAAATTTAAAATTAAAATTTTAGGCGTTTAAATTAGTAATACAAAATACAGATATTGAAACTATTTTAACTAGCTGACCAACAACAAAATATAGTTCATTGCATGTTCTTCAACTCATCCATATAACAACAATCTCTCATAGTCTAAAACCTTAATAATAGGAAATGTAAGCTGACCATTAAAAGTTATAGCTATTACAAAAAAAAATGGTGTACTATCCAAATCATGCTTCAATCCACGATAGCTTCATATGACTTGTCCTCCAACGCACCTACATCATTGAGAAAACATAAGAATGCATGTTAGCAAAGTTTGAATAAAGGTATTGGCTGTACAAAAAACAATTGAGCTGTACAATGTTTTTACCTTATCATAGTATTCCACTAGCTCATCCAACTCTACCACTAACTCCTCTGCTCCTTCCACCTAGTCCCCTGCCTCTTCCTCTTGTTTCGAGTTGTCGAGTAGAAGGTGGCTTTGGAGGCCTTACAACTTGTTCTCTAGGCTTGTTAATCTTGGGGTTCTTGCAGCTCCTCGTGTTATGATTGAACTCCCAACAATTATGGCATCTTTGAGGTTTGCCTTTGATTGTCATCACCTCCTTATCACCTCTTTTTACAATATTTGGTTGCAATATTTCATGTTTCTCATCTTCACCTCTCTTTCTCTTCTTTCGTGGCCTACCAGGTTTCCTTCTCCATATAGGTGGTTCTAACAAATAGCCTTCTACCTGATTCTTTGGCCAAAATCTTGCATCTCTAATTGGATAAAGACTTTCTTTGTATGCCCTCCTATATGCCCCCTTCTTGTAGATGTTATCAACGTACGCTTCTATCTTTCCACCCTTTCTCAATATGGCTGCTATACCATGTTTACAAGGGATACCTGAAAGTTGCCATAAGTAACAACTACATGTTCTAGCTTCGATGTCCACAACCATACTCTCATTTCCAATAGTAACCTCATATTTTCCAATGTCTACATGTTCTATTTACCTTATCATAGTATTCCACTAGGAGTGATGACATCATATCCACCATATCTTGCATTCTGTCTGACAGCATGCCTAAAATCAGCTGCACTACCAAACCCAATTCCAACAGCAAGCTCAGGAACCTCCTTCGGGTCATGGTTTAAGTGTACAACCTTGTAATTGATTTTCTCTCCCCCACTGTCACTACAAATAGGAAGCAAATTATCACTGTCATAACACTGTGATTGTATACTCTCCACATCTGACTCAAGTTGATCTTCCTCTTGTTGTATTTCTTCAACATGCTCATCAACTACTTCTATAAATAGCTGTATTGTATGCAATCCCTCATATGCAGAAAACATTTGAATCAAATCCAACTCATTTCGCAGCTCAAAAACACCCAAACTGCAACCAACATCTTCTGGACAACCACAAAATACTTTGAATTCCTTAGAACCAATGTCCATAATACCTCTGACTATGCCAAATAGTTCACGTAAAGATGTTTTGCCAGCAACTATTCCATGATAATAGTTGAGCTTACCATCTATATATTCACTCATCCTTTTCCTTTTGCTCCAATTGCCACCATGATGAATCTCCAAAATATAAGCTTCGGTTTTCATCTACATTAGATAGTAAAGCTAAGTTAAACAAAGAACAAATAGTCAAATTTATATGTTGATAGTCAAATTAAAAGATGAGGAATTGGTAAACTATCTCTGCTTAGATATCATTAATTCTCATTTAGCTAAGTTTCAGAAATATTAGTAGAAGATTTCATTAGCAGTTAGGTACCACTGATTTTTTCCAGAAAGAGACTAATCCGATAAATGTGACACAAAACATCTAAAAGAAATTAGAATGCTGACAAATCAGCCTAAACACGCACTAACAATCACTTAATTACATTGATATTTAGTTAATTAATGTCAATTATTACAAAATTTAACCACTTACAGAATATATTACATTAATTACTGTTTTAGATATGAGTTCCAGTTTGATGCCTATCAAAATATTTGAAACAAAAAACAAGTAGACAATTTATGCTGGACTGTCACTAAAGATTAAGCAGAGCATGCAAGAAATGAATTGCACATAAAGCAATTTGTATAACCAATTCGACCTGCTTCTCTTTTGAAACAATCAATAAATATTAGTCCAGATCTGTCAGTTCAACAGGCGGAGAATATTGCCCAAACAATCTAAGCAAGAGTTTTCTCATGATCTGCAGAGACTGTTGCCCAAACCATCTACTGCAAGGTTTTTCTTATGATCAGATACCCGCTTGACAACAACTTTTATCTTCTCTTAAATAGACTTGGCAATCACAAGAAGATTTATGCTGAATGCTGACTGCTGAGCTCATGACAATACAACTTAAAGCACTAATCACTCTCTACGTATAAGGCTATGTTCCAGGACTGCCAGGCTAGTTTCTTCCTGCATGATCAGCCAAAAACTTCCATTGCGCTGACCCCCAAGATCAAGCAACCGCAAACTCTAAGTTAATTCCGACCAATTAGTCTTTGCAAACTATTTATAAGTTATTCTACAAAATACTTTCTAGTAGATGGAAGGCAATCCTATCTGATACCATCTCCTTATTACAACAAGTAGCCTATTTAAAGAATAGAGACACTTGTAACAACATCTTGACTTTAAGGAGGTGTGTGGTACTCAAATCTCCAATTCTAATTTACGCACTGTCAGCATTTCATCTTGAAATTTGAAAGCTTTGGATACAGTTTAACTGGCACTTTCTAAGAGAGGTTCTACTCATGGGTTATTGTTGAAGAATCTACTTTCTAAGAGAGGTTCTACTTTCTAAGAGAGGTTCTACTCATGGCTTTAGTCAGTTCAAATTTATATTGGTCAGGGATAATCTTTCGGTGCAGTGGGATTCTACAGATGTTGATAAATTTGACACTTGAAAACTACTCGAGGCATGTGCCTCATAACTACAAATTTTCACATTTTTGTGAACTCTAATTCAAATATTTTGTAGATAGTTTTGATGATCATTCTCCTAAATATTTCAATCTGACAAATTCCTTAAGCAACTTTCCCCAAAAGCTTTATTAAAATCAAATCGGTTCATTTACCATAGATTTTGGGGGAAGAAGAAGAAAATTGAAAAGAGAGTTGAGAAGCCCACCTTTGTCGCTGCTCCTCTCAGCCTCGTTGACGCCTTGATAATTTTTCATATACACCTGAAAGCACACACCTGAAAAAATTAAGAAAGAAAAAATGAATGAAGAAAGGGAGAAAGAGAATGAATATGAAAGGGTAAGGGTAAAAAAGTAAATTGATAATTATAACTTAACGGATTGGGTTAAGTTAACGGAATAATGGGTTTATTGTATTTTTTCAAACGTTGTATGGGCATTTTGTACTCAGGCCAAACGTTGGGGGGGTACTTTGGCTTTTGCCCTTTTTTATATACACTACTACATATTAACATGTCTAGATCACGTGGTAGCGGCCGTAGCCAAAGTGGACAAGATTCCACCGGCACTTCCTGTAGGCCTCCAATTGTCCCATAAAATGATCTCGCCGAAGACTACCCTAATACTCCTCCCCAACAAATGGGGTACACACGATGAGTTTGTAGGAGACATAGAATTAGAAGAAGAACCACAACAACAAGCTACCGAAACAACATCCGCGGCTAGTAGTAGGAAAACTAGAGGGGAAAATAGTGATTGACACAAATTCTATGATTATATTCCGGACGAAAATGTATCGGGTGTAGGTTTAAAAGTTTGTAAAACATGTTCGAAGCCATACAAATGGAAGAGGGATGAGGGCACGGGTACAGTTAGGCGACACATCCAAAATGTACATAAAGAACTTCTTGTTGACCTATTCGGCCAACAAAAAATCCACCCTAGGACCGATCTAGTTGATAGCCACCCTTATGATCCCGAACTTGTTCGTCGGGAAATGGCCCGATTAGTAATCAAGGAAGAGTTACCATTTTTCTATCCCGAGAGTAGGAACTTGAAAAATTTTAATCAAACCGCCTTAAACCCTCATTTTAGAAGAATCCCTAGGAATACTTGCAAATTGGATTGTTTTAAAATGTACAATGAAATGATGGAAGCTTTGATTGTAATTTTATGGAGTTTAACTTGTAGAGTTAGTTTATTTCCGATTGTTGGACGGGTTGCAACAATATTCCAATGATGGGAATAACCTGTCATTGGATCGACAGTAATTGAATTCTTCAAAAAAGAATCATATCACTTGTCGCGTTGTCCTATCCCCATAGTGGCACTAAAATTGCAAACCGTATTTTAGAAATTTGTGATATTTTTCATATTCGCGATAAAATTATGTGTATAAGTTTTGATAATGTATCTAAGTGGCAATTTGGGTGCAAACCCGGGCAGGTTCGATCCGACCCGGCCCGCCAGACCCGTTTGCCAACCCTTACTACAATGCTAATAGTTTTGTAAAGACTGCACGCACTTTTAGGTAATGGCAAGGCTTGCACACTCTTAATCGGAGGTTCAATTCTCACCATTCTAAGTGGCAATTCCAGCATAGATACTAGTTATATAGATATTTCACTTTTATTGCAGTTCTTTTTCTCTTTCATTTGGATAAAAAAGGAGTTCAATAATGTTTATGTGTCGCTCATTTATTTTCTCTTGTACATGTATTATGCATGATGCTCAAGTTATCAGCTGTTCTGATGACTCTGATAACCTCCATCGATTTCCTTCTATCCCTGGAAGCTGAAAGGTTAGTAACAAGAGAAGAGGGAATTGCCTTGGCACAAGAGTACGTATGGATGCTTGTTTCTTGAAAGCAGTGCAAAGACAGAAGCAAATATTGAGAAATGTTTCGAAGAACTTGCATTAATGGTACATTAACATTGAGTCAGAACACATACCTATCTTGTAATTTAGTAGCTCGATGCATATTGGTTAGCTAGCGATTTGTAACAATTCATTCACGAGTCTGAATCTTTGAAAACTTTTTGATGAAGAATGTAATGGTGAAATCTTGTAATGTTTTGGTTTTATATATATTGGCTGCACAATAATATGCAGATTTGTGAACCATCATATGCATGTGTAACATTGAACTTATTTGTAACAATCATATGCACAATTATATATACATTTGTAACATTGAACTTATTTGTGAACCATCATATGCAGATTGACAGCACAATCCACTCTGTTAGTCGATTCAATCCTTAGACAATGCAACAAAATGGCTACCTCAAGTTGAGGCTTCAATGGGTGTCTAAAAGCCATAAGTTCCGAAGGTTAAAAAGTGTATATACAAACATGCATTCGGGTAGTTAAGGAGAAAACCAATATAGACAATGATGATGAAGATGATTCAGAAAAGTATGAGCTCGCTTTGATGTTTTTGGTCATAGCAAAAGGTTTTAAGAGTAAAGAAATTGAATATAAGTGTTCAAGTTTTGATGATTTTGGTCACAGCTTCTCTCTACTCAGAGAATAACACCACTGATATTCTCTACTTTGTTAATAATCTCCCGAAATGTCAACTTTCAAGTTAAATCACAAAATAAATTTTATGATGGGTGCACTCAAGCCAACTCTATAAAATCAAACTAGCATCAAACAGCTGATTGGGGAAATCAAATTAAAAAACAATTCAAGAGATATATTCTTAGCAATTACAATTCAAGAGAAATTGAATATAAGTATTGAAATTAAACTTGATTTTGAGTTAGGATTAATTATGGGTTCATAATCCAAACCCAAAATTAAGCCCAAGTTCTAGAGAGTCTCTAGAAACATCATAAAATATTATCACCTCCTCTAGATGTTCTAGAGAATTCTATAAAATAATTATCTAAAGATTGTGTAGAAAATTCTAGGAATAAAATCTAGATATTATGGTAGAGAGTTCTAGAAAGATATTTTGTAATCTTGGAGCCTATAAATAGCTCCTTCCTCTCCCATTTGTAAACAAGTTGAACAAATAAATAAAAAGCAAGTTAAAGAAAGAGTGTTCTTCATAAGTTCTCTAATTCTCTCTTTTCTAAGTATTCTTCCATATCATTCTTCATACTTAGAGGATTTCTTCTCTTGGTTTCACTCGGGTTTCTCGGGTATTACGGTCTTGGGCTAGTGCTAAGCACTATCGGAGTTTCTCTACATGGTATCAGAGCCATTCTAATCTTGTGCTCATCAAGATCGGGGTTTAAGAGAGCTCGGTTTATTCTAAGTATGGAATCAATGGGTCGTGTCGTTGGATTGGGAATGGAGATCTTAAACCAATCTAACTACCGGTTATGGAAGTCATGTATGGAGTCATACTTGGTTAGTGAGGACTTATGGGATGTCGTCGGCGGTAGTAGCACAACACCACCAAGGGGAGATGCTGCAACAGCGGAAGCGACAAAGGAGTGGACACGGAAGAATGCCAAGGCGGAGTTTGCTTTGAAGAGGTCAATATCCTCGGGAGTATTTGAGCATGTCTCAAGGTGCACATCCGCAAGTTCCATATGGAAGGCGCTAGATCAATTGTTCAACAAGAAGAATGAGGCTCGGTTACAACTATTAGAGAATGAGCTGGCGAATGCGAAGCAGGGGGAGTCTTCAATCTCAGAGTTCTTTATCAAGGTAAAAAACCTTTGCTCAGAGATTAATACTCTTAATCCGGAGGAGTCGATTTCAGAAACTCGGATGAAGCGGTCTATTATTCGTGGTTTACGACCCGAATATACACCGTTTGTTACTTCAGTTCAAGGATGGTCTACACAACCTTCCATGGAGGAGTTCGAAAATCTACTAGCTTCGCAAGAATCACTAGCCATGCAAATGGCGGGAGTTAAAGTCAATGATGACTCGGGGAGCGCGTTTGTAGCTCGGAGGCAACAAAGTTTTAGAGCCAAGTTCAAGGATAGTGATACAAAAAATAATGATGAACGAGAAAGATCTTCTATGGGAGACAAGAAGCGATTCAAGTGCTACCGGTGTGGGAAACTTGGGCACTTCAAAAAGGATTGCCGAGTTAAGTTGAAGGAATCAAATATGGCAGAATCTAAAGATCATACTGAAGACGAAGAATGGGGGAAATGTTTCACGGTGGAGGCTGCATCTTCAGGTACCACTACAACCAAAAATCTAGAAAATGATTGGATTGTAGATTCTGGTTGTAGCCATCATATTACCGGAGACGAGAAGTTATTTTCCAGTCTTCAGCGCCATGACGGAAAAGAAGTCATCATTACCGCAGATAACTCAATCCACCATGTTGAGAAAGAAGGGACTGTTGTCATCAAAGGAGATGATGGAAGCCCAATCACTCTCAAGAACGTATACCATGTCCCTGGAGTATGGAAGAATCTTCTCTCCGTGGTGAATGCGGTGGACCAAGGTAACTACGTTTTATTTGGCCCAAGAGACGTTAAGTTTTTGAAGAATATCAAGGAGTTAAAAGCGGACGTTGTTCACACCGGAGCACGAGTTAAAGATCTATATGTATTATCGGCCTCCAACTCATATGTTGAGAAGATGAGCACCAATGATAATGTCTTTATATGGCATGCTAGACTTGGTCATATAAATATGACTAAGCTCAAAGTTATGGTAAATAAGGATTTGGTTAATGGGCTCCCAAGGTTGAAGATTCAAGATGAAGGAAAACTTTGTGAAGGTTGTCAATATGGAAAATCACATAGGCTTCCATTTGACAATTCTACATCACGATGCAATGCTCCGTTGGAGAGGATCCATAGTGATTTGATGGGTCCAACGAGAACATCCTCCTATTCCGGGTTTCGCTACATGCTGCTGTTCGTTGATGATTTTTCACGGTACACTTGGGTATACTTTGTAAAGGAAAAATCAGAAGTATTTTTGAAGTTTCAAGAATTCAAAGTTACCGTGGAAGGAGAGTTGGGTCAGAAGATCAAGACCCTAAGGACAGATAATGGAGGGGAGTTCATGTCAAAGGAGTTTCTCTCTTTTTGCAAAAAGCATGGTATCAAGAGAGAATTTTCATGTCCATATACACCTCAACAAAATGGAGTAGCGGAAAGGAAGATCAGACATCTAAGCGAGACGTGTAGAAGTTGGTTACATGGCAAGAATTTGCCTAAGGCCTTATGGGCGGAAGGCATGAGATGTGCAGCCTATGTTATCAATCGAATGCCACTAAGTCCGAACAACATGAAGTCTCCTTATGAGATGGTTCATGGGAAGAAGCCAACGGTGAAACATCTCAGGATATTTGGATCAATCTGCTACGTCCATGTGTTCGACTCTCAGAGAACAAAGTTGGAGGCAAAGACGAAGAAATGCATATTTGTCGGTTATGATGAACAAAGAAAAGGGTGGAGGTGCATGGATCCTGAGACACATAGGTACGTCGTGTCTCGTGATGTTGTCTTTGACGAAGTTTCCTCATATTATGGACAACCTCAAGTCTTGGTCGAACAAGAAGGTGGAGATTCCTTCAAGGTTGATGAACCAGTTCCTCAAATGCCAAGTGAGAGTGGAAGTCTTGAAAAAGAGACGCAAGGTGAAAGGGGGAGCACTAATCAAGAGGAAGATGATGATGAAGATCATGGTTCCATGGCTAATCAAAGGCCTAAAAGGAACATTGTTAAGCCTGCCCGGTTCAGAGATGAAAGGTTTGTCACTACTTACTCATGTTATTTTGCCGCTCCATTAGATGAAGAAGAGCCATCATCTTATGATGAAGCTAAAGGTGTTCAAGAGTGGGAGACCGCAATGGAAGAGGAGATGAATGCCCTTATAAAGAATGAAACTTGGGATTTGGTTCCGAAAACCAAGGATGTTCAACCCGTTTCATGTAAATGGGTGTATCGAATTAAGCGGAAAGCGGATGGAAGCATTGATAGATTTAAAGCAAGGTTGGTTGCTCGGGGGTTCTCTCAGAAGTATGGAGAAGATTATGATGAGACTTTCAGTCCTGTGGCTAAGATGACTACGGTACGTTTACTTCTATCTTTAGCCGCAAGCTTTGGTTGGAAGTTATGGCAACTAGATGTGAAAAATGCATTTCTATACGGTGAGCTTGATAAGAGTATCTTCATGGAGCAACCACTTGGTTTCAAATCACGAGAGCATCCTGATTATGTGTGTAAGCTTAAGAAGGCCTTGTACGGGTTAAAACAAGCTCCTCGAGCATGGTATGGAAAACTTGCTCAATTCCTTCAGTTTTGCGGTTATGTACCATCAAATCCGGATCCAAGTCTATTCTTCAAGAAGAATGGAGGAGTCCACGTGGTAGTTCTTCTTTACGTGGATGATATGATAATCACCGGGAACGATGATGCTGAAATTGCTCGTCTACAAGAGGATATGTCGGTGAGGTTTGAGATGAAGAAGTTAGGTGAGTTGAATAACTTTCTTGGTTTGGAGGTTGAAAGGGTAAAGGATGGAATCTTCATCGGTCAACAAAGCTATGCAAGAAGGATTGTTGAGAAGTTCAGGGTACACGAAGGAAAGACACGTACTACTCCGATGGATGTGAACATAAGGCTTAAGCGCGATGAAGGGTCCTTGCTACCTGATCCTCGACCTTATCGCTCTCTTGTGGGAAGTCTTCTATATTTAACCATTACAAGACCTGACATTGCCTTCGCGGTAGGTCTCATAAGCCGTTTTATGCAAGAACCAAGGAAACCACATTTAGAAGCGGCAAAGAAGATCTTGAAGTATGTGAAGACAACTCTTGGCATGGGTTTGGTGTATAAGTACAATGCCAAGACCTCTCTTCATGGCTTCACAGATGCTGACTTTGGTGGAGATCTTGATGATCGAAGATCAACTTCAGGCTATGTGTTCTTATGTGGAGACACAAGTGTTTCATGGTGCAGCAAGAAGCAAGCAACGGTGTCATTGTCTACCACTGAAGCAGAGTATAAAGCGTCAACACTCGCAGCTCAAGAGTGTATATGGCTTCGAAGACTCCTTGAAGATTTGTTCGAGCCAATCAATAAGCCGGTTGAAATTTATGGAGATAATCAAAGTGCTATCAAGTTGGCTAATAATCCGGTGTTTCATGCAAGGACGAAACATATCGAGTTAGAGCATCACTTCATAAGGGAAAAGGTGCTTGATGGAACAATTGAAGCTTTGGAAGTTCGAAGCGATGACAACGTTGCAGATATCTTCACCAAGTCATTACCAAAAAGTAAATTCGAGTTACTTCGCTCGAAGCTCGGTATGGTTGACAAAATCAAGTTTAAGGGGGAGTATTGAAATTAAACTTGATTTTGAGTTAGGATTAATTATGGGTTCATAATCCAAACCCAAAATTAAGCCCAAGTTCTAGAGAGTCTCTAGAAACATCATAAAATATTATCACCTCCTCTAGATGTTCTAGAGAATTCTATAAAATAATTATCTAAAGATTGTGTAGAAAATTCTAGGAATAAAATCTAGATATTATGGTAGAGAGTTCTAGAAAGATATTTTGTAATCTTGGAGCCTATAAATAGCTCCTTCCTCTCCCATTTGTAAACAAGTTGAACAAATAAATAAAAAGCAAGTTAAAGAAAGAGTGTTCTTCATAAGTTCTCTAATTCTCTCTTTTCTAAGTATTCTTCCATATCATTCTTCATACTTAGAGGATTTCTTCTCTTGGTTTCACTCGGGTTTCTCGGGTATTACGGTCTTGGGCTAGTGCTAAGCACTATCGGAGTTTCTCTACAAGTGTTGCAGCAATCAGCTGTAGTAATTACAAGCAAAAAATACTTCCCACTATCCAATATCTTCCTTCGTGGTTGCATTACAAATAACAAGGCCACTGAAAATCTCTCGATATATTTTTTCTGAAACAAAAATAAGAGGAGAAGAAAGAGGCAGAGATGAGAGTAACAGTTTATTTCTCATCAGCCGTAAAGAAAATTGTTGCACTAAAAGATATTAGTTCTCAGTGAAACCAATCACAACAGAAGTAAACAAGCTTGTTCTTCTATTTTTTCTCTATTAAAAAGAAAACTCAAGCAGGGTTTTTTGTTGGCCAACTCAGTTCCATGGTCTTCCGTTCCAATCCGGTCGACTGGATCCAAATCTTCCACGCTGACTGTCGATGAGCCATTCCAAATTCCTGTAGAACATCATCATACATCATGAAAAAGGAGAAAAGCTGATTTCAAGGCATACTGGATTACTAGCACTTCAAAATATAAATCAAATCAACCAACAAATCGTAGCCCTTGTTTTTAGGTCTATTTAAAAAAGACATCGAAACTAACCCTAAGTTTGAAAAAATTAAAAATTAACTCTACTTTAGTGGGACTATCTGAAAATAGTTAAAGTAGTTTAGAGTTTGCATCACTGAAGTACTTCTTTTATTTTCACTCTTTCAAATCGGATTGCCAATTTTTGCTACTAGTAAACAAAGAGCCTCGGTTCATCCGTTTGGTGTGTTTTGACTTTTTTTGTTTTTGTTTTTTTGATTGTTTAAAATCATAAAAAATTCAAAAAAAATAAAATAGAAAAAACACACCAAACGGATGAACATCATCCATCTGGGTGTTTTTTGATTTTTTTTTATTTAAAAAAAAAAGACGGAACACCTTCATCCGTCTGACGTGTTTTCTGTGAATTTTTTTTTTGTAAAAAAATTTGTTTTCGACGAGAGACGGACGATCTTCATTCGTCTCTCATTTTTTTGAATTTTATTTAACTAGATGGCATATATTCATCTGTCCCTTTCGTCAAATGGATGAATATCGTCCGTCTCCTATATTTAGAATTGTCTAAATGCGCTGCTAAGTTTAACAGACTACTATTCATTTCTATTCTAAATTATGAGTATTTAGCAAACGACTGTGAGGCATATTTCTAAATCTATTTTTAATTTTTGAGTTTTTAGCCAAGCGACAGTAGACAAAAAAAAATGCCACCCAGTGCAAAAAAACTTGTGCCCACATCGGCTGCCAACTCGGACGGGTCCCACGTGCCCCCCCACACCAGACAGGAAAAAGTGCAGTCTTTTTACACACAGATCTCCCACAAATAGTGAAATACCTTATAATCCCCAAACAAATCAGTATTTTCACATTAATCAATTGATCCATTTTAGAAAAGATCAATTTGAGATTAAGATGCGAAGTTATAAAAAAAATGATCAATTTGAAATAAGCTTGAGTAGATTGCACTAAAAAATAATTAGATTGTAATGACAGAAAGATTATTTAAAGAATGGACCCATTGATTGAAGATAATTTCTCGAAAATTAGCTTAGGTCAACATGATGTAAAAAACTGAACTGGTCATCAAACTGAAGAAGATTATTTTTCTGATTTTCTTACCTTCCAACTGGGGTTAAATTGGGTGATAGAATTTTGATTAATTTATTATTAATGCACATATAAGTTATTTACACTTATGTCACAACTATAGTATTGTCCCATTGATTAGTGAGTGAAACCTTCTTTCAAGCAATTTCATATTAGAAAAAAAACTCATGTTCTAGACAGTTTATTATTATTTTTTAAAAGCCAACGGAATAACTGAAAGTGATAGGTTCCATTGAATACGGTTCAGCAAAAACTGGTCGGGTTAGGCCAGTTTGTCCAATTTTTAGCTAGGGTATTTTCAAGATTCAAGTAAATCAGACCGAATCATGGTATGGTTTCAATAGAACTCGATCCGATCATCCTCATATGGTTCTTATAATACTGCCTCGACGTCTTGTTTGGAAACAAAGTTCCAAGTCTCTACAATTATCTTACAAGTAAAAGTAGAAGAATACAACCTACGTGTAGCTTCAAATTTACCTACAAAGTTTGAATATATGGCTTTGACAAATAAAGTTTCTTCTGGAAATAACTTAGATAAGATGACGATATTTAACTTTTAGCCCTAAAAGTTAAATATCGTCATCTTATCTATCTCTAAAATTATTTCCAAAAAGATTTATAGATAGGATAAATATAAGTAGCTCAGAAACGACAGAGGCACCTCGATGGTTTTGACAAATATCTATAGATAGGATAATATAGTAAGGAATTTCTTGATATTGCAATTGAGATTACTTTTGCAGTTGATCAAAGGTTTAATTTAAAAATAGCAACCTCTTCGGGACTTAAACGTAAATCAATATTTGTTGGTGACCCATGTGAAAAAAAACCGCCCCCCTTCCGATTCGTGGACCCCATACCTTTTTGCCGTAGTGACACTGACAAATAGAAACTGCGCCCCCCAAACACGTGGCACTCTCCTACTCTACGAGGTCAAACGTGTCGGAAGTTGGTGAATCCATCGTTTAGTGCTGGTTTCTCTTGAACTTTATTGTAACCCCATTCACATTTCTAAAATTAAACCCACCAGTAAAATCCTGCCACGTTAGACGGTCAAACTAGCTGGTTCCACATATAAGATTTCCCATTTTAATATATGAGTAATGCTATAGCCACTACTTGTTCGCTACCAGATTCTTCACTACCTGATGTGCCAATCTAGTCAGCAATGCCACATCAGCAGCTTACTTAAAATATATTTTTCATTAATTAATTCTAAACATATCAATTAACTTTTCATCTTCCCCTTCCACCTTTCTCCTTCCCATCTACAATCTCCCTGTTCTCAACCCATCTACTGCCGTCATCGCTGCCTCCGCCACGCGCCGTCGCCTCTGCCTCCGCCGCCGCCATCGTCGAACCTCCGCCTCCGTCGTCGCCGTCGCCTCTGCCACGCGCCGTCGCCGCTGCTTCCCATCTCTTTTGACGGTACAATCAACGATTTAATTTTGATTAGCAACAGTGGAGAATTTTTTCATTGTATGGATTATAAGTCGATGTGCTTCTACTTGTTTCTGCAATTTCTAATTCTTGTAAGCACATTAAGTTCTAACTTCAACACAAAATATTTCTGAAAACATTCAAATTCATAATGCTGCTACCGCAAACATTCAAATTCAAATTCACTTGATTGAGAATATGTTTTATTCTATACGAGTGAGAATATGTTTTATTCTATATGCGCCCTTTAGTTGATTTCACTTGATTGAGTATTATTCATGTAGATTCTTTTAGATTTTTGTCAAGCCTTTGTCTACTTTCCTGTTTGTACCTCATCCATAAAAGGCAGTAGTGGGATTCGATCATACTTTTAAGGTAGTTAAGATAATTTGGGATAGGTATTAGTTATCTTCATAATCTGAGTAGTTTGATTACATAGGATTAAAGTTTGGTTTTATCTGTCTCTTTATTTTGTATTTATATGCAGCTGAAGGTTTTGAATAAAATAATTTTTAGATTGATGAATCAAAAGTCTGAAGAAATTGAGTTTTTATGTGTGCATTATTTCTGTGTGCTTTTCTCTTCCTCTTTATTAATTTTTGTCTACACCAATTACACACAATCCTCAAATTCCAAAATGACTACTAGTTTAACTACTTCTCATCCCTTATTTCTGTGAGCTTTTATCCACTAGTAATAAGTATATCTCTTTCTAGCCTAATATATACAATAGTTTGTGTTCTGTTGAGATTATTGAATCATATAGTCTGAACTATTATTTTACTAAAGTATGATATCCTTGATATTTAACAGGCATGGAGAACCCCCCAATGTTTCACCTTCAATTCAAAATTCAAGTGAGCATGGTCATAATGAAATAGAGAATGTAGAGAAAAAGGGAAAGGAAATGGTTGAGGAACCTAAACTTAATATGGCATTCAATTCAAATGAGGAGGCGTTTGAATATTACATAACATATGCTAATCATTTGGGGTTTAAAATAAGCATAAAAACATCTAGAAAGAATGAAGATGGTGAGTTGTGTTTTGTCACATTTGCATGTCATCGATATGGTTTTTCCAAACGTACTTCTCAAAATACCTTGAAGCCACATCCAGTACAGAAGACTAACTGTGAGGCAAAAATAAAAATTGTGTTGTGTATAAATAAGAAGTGGCGAGTGAGCCACTATGTGCTACATCACAATCATCCACTTGCCAGCCCAAGTCACACTCGTCACTTTCAATTCAATAGGGTAATAAAGCCGCATGTGAGAAGAAAGCTTGAAATTAATGATAAAGCTGGAATCAGAATGAACAAAAACTATAATTCTCTTGTAGTTGAAGCAGGTGGATATGATAATGTGACTTTTCTGGAAAAAGATTGCAGAAATTATATTGAGAAAGTAAGACGGTTGAAGCTCAAGGAAGGTGATGCTATTGCAGTTCAAAACTATTTCATAAAAATGCAAGGAAAAAATTCAAATTTCTTTTATAGTATGGATATGGATGATGAAGGTCGTCTACGGAATATTTTTTGGGCAGATGGTCGATGTAGAGAGGCATACACAGAATTTGGAGATGTCATTACGTTCGATACAACGTATCTGACAAATAAATATATAAAATGCCATTTGCTCCATTTGTAGGTGTCAACCACCTTGGGCAATCTATTCTTCTTGGATGTGGACTAATTTCAGGTGAAGATACAAAGACGTTTGTGTGGTTTTTTAGAACCTGGCTCACGTGTATGTTGGAACGTGCTCCTGAAGGTATAATTACTGATCAAGATAAAGCAATGAAAAATACTATTGAAATAGTTTTTCCAAATACTCGTCATAGATGGTGCTTATGGCATATCATGAAGAAACTCCCAGAGAAGTTGAAAGATTATGAATCGATAAAGAGTTCCCTCCAAAATGCAGTGTATGATTCCTTAAGTCCAATTGAATTTGAGGCAAATTGGTTTCAAATGATTAAGCAGCATAAGCTTAATAAAAATGATTGGTTACGTGAGCTGTATGATTCCAGACATCGTTGGGTTCCTGCTTTTGTAAGAAATAGTTTTTGGGCGGGAATGTCTACTACCCAACGAAGTGAAAGTATGAATGCGTTCTTTGATATTTGATAGGTATGTCAATATTTGTACTACCTTAAAGAATTTTTTTGATCAATATGAAAATGCCTTGAAAGACAAATTTGAGAAAGAAAAATATGCAGATTATAAGTCTTTTAATTCAAGGGTGCCATGTATTACTCATTATAAGATGGAAGAACAGTTTCAGAAAGTGTACACTACTGCAAAGTTTCAGGAGTTCCAACAGGAGTTGACAGGGAAAATGTACTGTGAGATATCTTCATCCAACGCAAATGGTATAGTTTCAGAATATGAAGTGTATGAGAGGATGTCAAAGTTGGAGAGGGGTCAAAGCGTGTGACTTTTAAAGTTGTATTAAATGAAATACATTCTAATGAAGATTGTGAAGGCAAATGCAACTGTTGTTTTTTTTAGTTTAGGGGCATCTTATGCAGGTGAGCAATTTAATTTCTCATATCAATGTCGCCATTTATTAGTTGCGTACTTCTTTATTATATCATAACTAAACCATTTTTACATGTTTCTTCTTTTTCCTTATACAGGCGTGCAGTTATGGTTCTTATCCATAAAAAAAATTCCAAATTCCGTAAACATACGTAATATCAAGATGGAGGAAAGATATAAAACGTCAACATACAAGAGTTGTTGTCAGTTATGATGACTGGAGTTACAAGCCTGAAGGAAACAGATTTGACAAGATGTGCAGTGCATTTCATGAAGTTGCAGATTTAGCTATCGAGTCTGATAAGAAATGCAATATGGTTGTTGACTGGATAAAATACTTTAAGGAAAAACTGTTGGTGACTACAGATATTGTTAACGGTTCTCAACCTACACAAGAATCCAACCTTAGCGAGGCAAATGGAGCCGACAATAAATGTACGATAAAGGAGAGGCAAAAACCACATGACCCATTCACAATTCCATGTAAGGGCCGTCCACCTACTAAAAGAAAAGAATCTACAATGGAGAAAATTGTGAAAAAAGAAAGCAACAAAGAATAAGGCTGCAAAAGGACAAAGGTAATTACGGCTTACTTCATATGTTCAAATATTTAACATTGTAGGTTTTTAAGTAGAAGAAACATTGATACCAATTATTGTTGTCCTAGCTAATGCATTGATTCAACAACCACCAAACAATAATTTGGCATGCTTTAGTTCACCATTTGATCATTTCTCAGTTGACATGAGTGCAAGTTCACAATTCTTTCCTCCATATCAGGTACACCATGTCAATCAGTTATTGTAAGCTATGTTATTTAGTATTCTATCATTCAGTTCTAATAGTTTGTATTTTTTACATTAATTCTAGTAGGTCAAGACCGATAACGTGGAGGCGGGTCACGATTTGTGGTCAACACCGATAACGTGGCTATGAGCTATTTCCTTCCTTACTCAGAAGAGAGCCCCAAGCAGGCACGCTTGATTGGTGGTTCGAATCCACGTCATGAGCTTTTCATTGCATCTATGAAAACAGTTTCTTCTTTTTCGCTCGTATCATCTGAGATCAGAAAAGGAAAGGAAGGGAGTCCCTCAGTTTGGTGGCCAAAGCATTGTTTCAGTAAATCAATTTGGTGGAGAAAACGTATCGGTTAGGAATGATATTAGTACCTCTACATGGCAGCAACCTAGTCAAATAGTAGGATTTTCATATGGTAGTGGAACGCCCAACCTAAGAACACCTACATTTCAGGTTAGCATTATTCACACTTCAAACGACTTTAACAAGTTGTATTTTGACTTAAATGTGTGCTATTTGCCTACAAGATTATTTCCTATGAGTTAATTGCTATTAATTGTGTATATAGGTCGCTTCTGCCAATGTGAGGTCATCCAAGATGAGCACTCATTTGATACCTAACCAAAATGCTTCAAATGCAACTAATCGTGATGTTCAATAACGGTGCAAATGAGGTTACATTTTGCATGTAATTGCTGAGAATACAGGTGCTAGGTTATTAGCTGATGAAACTAGAGAAGTGAAAGGTTGATTTCTAGAGTGTAAAGGGGGATGGACATGAAAACTTTATTATTGCTGTTATATCTCAGTACATTGTTTTGTTGTTCAAGCTGTCTCTAGAAAGATTGAACTAATGGGAGCTACAATTTGTACCTTTTCTGTTTTTTGTAGGAGCTGAATATATTCGGTAACTCATTTTATGTGCATTTATGAGAAAAATCTGCAGGGAGAATAGTGTCTTGCTTAATTTACCACATGAAAGCATGTTGAATGTAGGCCAGATTTTCTATGTATAGTGTTTGTCCTCATCACAATCTATATATGGGGAGAGAGACAGAGAGCCTTGATGCTAGTTTGCTTGCTTTCTGACATTGGTTTGTACTTTGTATAATCTCTAAATTAAGAATTTCTCAGAAGCAAACATAACAAAATGTCAAAACTTTGCTGGCCCTTCACCAACTTTTGTAGTGTTCAGAGAATGTTAATGTCCTCTAGTTTTTTCTTGAATGGTGTATAAGATGAGCTAGTATGGCGAGTCTTTCTTTATTCTACGATCAGATTATGTCAAGCGTTCTAACCTAACCGACTCTCGGAACATAAAGGCATCTGATTGAAATTTCATTAAAGAATAGAGTAAAAAGATTGTGCTTAAACAGAGCTTGAAAAAAGGAATTTTTTATGGTAAAGCTTCAGGTGTGTATTTGAACTGATTGATACAACCTCAAAATGAACAAAGATCAGGGATTCAAACTCAGCCACTGTTGCCGCTGAAATCGGTGTGGGAGCAAGCAGATAGATTTGTGGATTCGAGGAAAGGTGAATAGTCAAACCCGAACGACTTCACCGGAGTTTGACCGAGATCCTTTCACCGTTAACCTGTAAAAAGTGCGAGACACTGGGGTTGATTCCGACGACGCACCCTCTGATGCTCTTGTCAGTAATCTTGATTAAGAAAGAGCTTGAATTGGCAAAATATTGATTACCTTCTTATGGTAGGGGGAGAGGGGTATTTATAGCCGCCTTAGGAGTCAGTTTCGGGATAAGATCAAATCCCTACTTCCCGATGTAGATGGATAGAAGTGGTTAAAACCACTGTTCGAGGATAATCATGAATCTGAATCCTCCCCTATCCAGTCTAAGTGGGTTTCTTATGGGTTGGAACCCGTACCCAGTAAGACAGGTCCGTTTATAGATTATTGGGCTTTGACAAAAGGCCCAGTTCCCATTTTAGACCTGTTTACAGGTGAAATTACCATTTTACCCCTAAACTTTAAGATTCGTGCCCGATTCGAACGGTCCCTATTTAACCCTATTTTTAGCCATATCACGAGCCCCCCACTCCCGAAGGCTGAGCTTGATCAGCCTTTAAGGAGTAGTTTTACAGACTTAATGGCTTGCGGGGTTGTATTAGAGTCCGAATGAGGGGTTTCAGATCTTATACGAGGCAGGATGGTATTTTTCTAAGTTGGTAGCACGCTCAGGATTGTCTTTGAGCTCTTCTAGATCTTGGGTGATTTTCCTCGATTTTTTAATTATTTTTCGGATCATTCATTCAATTTTGCGAAGCGGTGATTTATTTTTCGAGGACATTAATTAATTATTCTAAGCAATAATTATTTATTCAGGGGTTCAAAAATATTTTCATGGAATTATAATTTTTTTTAGAAATTTTAATTAATTTTCTTGATTTTTAAATCAAATTTTCGCAATTTTTAAATAAATAATTCGGATAAAAAATAGATTTTTATACCTATTTATGACGTGGAGCGATCTGGATTGTCCATCGACCTTGGGCACGGATTTTTGAGCGATCTAATGGCTGGAGTAGCTCGGGGGCGCTATTTCCCCCATACGGAGGTCAGTGCCCCGGTAGCTCGGCAATGTGGCTCAGTAGCTCGGTGCTGTAGCTCGGAGCGCCTTTCTCCGAATGGGCATCTTGGCAGCTCGGTAGCTCAGCAGAGTAGCTCGGTAGCTCGGCGCTTCGCGGACTGCCGAGCTACGTGGCTAGATCTAGAGCGTCCATCACGGTGCGAATCACGGCGCAAGAGGCTCAGATCACGAGAAAATGTGATTTTGTCATTTTGTGGTCGTGGTGAAATCTGAGTCGTCCATCAACTTTTGGCGCGAATCTTGGGACAATCTGACGGTCCAAGGAGCTCGGAGGCATTTTTTCTCCAATGCGGAGGTCGGTGCCCCGGTAGCTCGGTAGAGTAGCTCGGTAACTCGGCGCTTTGTGGGCTGCCGAGCTACGTGGCTAGATCTGGAGCATCCATCACGGCGCGAATCACGTCGCACGAGGCTCAGATCACGAGAAAACGTGTTTTTGTCATTTTGTGGTCATGGCGAAATCTGAGCTGTCCATCAGCTTTTGGCACGAATCTTGGGACAATCGGATGGCTCAGAGGCTTTTTTTCTCCAATGCGGAGGTCGGTGCCCCGGTAGCTCGGCGCTTCGTAGGCTACCGAGCTATGTGGCTAGATCTGGAGCGTCCATCACGGCGTGAATCACGGCGCAAGTGGCTCAGATCACGAGAAAACGTGATTTTGTCGTTTTGTGGTCATGGCGAAATCTGAGCTGTCCATCAGCTTTTGGCACGAATCTTGGGACAATCGGATGGTCCAAGAAGCTCGGAGGCTTTTTTCTCCAATACGGTGATCGGTGCCCCGGTAGCTCGGCAGAGTAGCTCGGTAGCTCGGCGCTTCGTGGGCTGTCGAGCTACGTGGCTAGATCTGGAGCTTCCATCATGGTGCGAATCACGGTGCACGAAACTCAGATCACGAGAAGATGTGATTTTGTCGTTTTGTGGTCGTGGCGAAATCTGAGCCGTCCATCAGCTTTTGGAGCGAATCTTGGGGCAATCTGACGGTCCAAGGAGCTCGGAGGCATTTTTTCTCCAATGCAGAGGTCGGTGCCCCGGTAGCTCGGGAGCGCCTTCTTCAGATGGACACCTCGATAACTCGGCGCTTCTATGGCTGTCGAGCTGTGTGGCCAGTTCCTAAGTTGTTCCCACCTTTCTGCATTCTTTCGTTTAACCTTCTTAATGGGCTTGAGTGGGGCCCAATATGTTAGAAATCCAAGAGTCGCCCTCTTTTTACTATAAGTTCTCCCACTCTTTCACTTTTCACTCTCAAAGAAACTTCTGCTCTCGAGTTGCTCCGCTAGCGGTGATTTTTGGTCTTGGGTGGTCGTGCTAGCTGTCACGGCATGGCAAGGCGATTTCCGGCGAACTATTCCGACCGAGAACGTCACATCAAGGTAAATATATATATTTTTAGTTATATATAGTTATATATATATATATATATATATATATATATATATATATATATATATATATATATATATATATATATACACTTTTCAAGATGTCTAGAGTGTCCTCGGGTAGTGAGGCCTCTTCCTCAGGAGGTGAGAGTGAGCAGCGGCTAGTGGCTCCGCCCGTTCAAGAGGAGGGGGCAGAAGTGCTAAGCCGATAGAAGGGGAAAGAGGTAGCAGGGTCGGCTATGGTCGAGCCAGTCGCTCTGCTCGAGAAGGGAAAGGGTAAAGAGGTGGCACGATCAGTAATTGCCGAGACGGTGGTAGAGCCCATCAGACGGGGAGGAGAAATGGGTCAGCTGCCGACGGAGATATCAGGCCATGGGGGGATCAGGCAGTATACCGGTGACCTATTGACAAAGGCCATCTATAGGAGATCGGATATGTACGAGGAGAACAAGACGAAGGAGGTTACCGAGTTAGACGACATCGCCTCGATTCTGACGGAGTGGGACCTGCTTCGGATACGGAAGAGTTTCGTGATACCCCCGGAGTACACCCTAATCCTCCCCGGACCCGGAGTGCGAGCGTGCACGACGTTTACGCCTGACACGTGCGTCTTTGCCTACGACGCACTGAATGTAGGCCTGCGCCTTCCCCTTCACCCTTTCGTGATCGAAGTGCTTCGGTGGTATGGACTGAGCCCGATCCAGTTCATGCTGAACATGTGGCACCAGCTCGTCGTGGAGCCTTAGCTTGTCATTCTCTGAAGTTTGTATCGGATCAACCGGATGAGCAAGACGGAGCACCGATACTACTTGTCGCCACGAAAAGGCATCAAATTGATAGAGAATCCGGACTCTATCAACTCGTGGAAGGGCAAGTACTTTTTGATCCGAGGCCCCTCGGCGTGAGACTTTCCGACTAGGTGGAAGGAGGATGTGCCGAAGTGGGCGAAGGCCGAGCCGGTGTTGACTCTGGCCGAAGCAAAAGTTGTGACAAAGCTAAATCGACCTCCCGACCCTGAGCTGGAAGGATATGACTGAGGAAGTGCTCCACGGGTCGAGTCTCAGTCCGATCGATCCGAGTATGCTCCGGACATCTTGTTCTTTTATTTACTCTCTATACCTTATGTATTTTTTGTCTTAACTTCGCTTTTTCTTTTTGGCAAAGACTCCGAACATGGACTTTAGGGCGATCATGGCCGAACGAAACAAGGCTTCCGACGCCAAGAAGAGGAAGAGGACGACCGCGGGACCTTCGTCCGGCCGACCTACCAAAGTGTCCTCCACCGTGGTCGAGACTGTAGACCTGGCGTCTCCTCAACGATCTGCCTCGGCTACCGCTCTTCCTCCACCGACCTCGTCCGAACCCTCAACCAAAGGCTTTTCTATCTCGGCGGCGTTGGCGCTCGAGGCCCCGCCCATCACCGAAAAGGACGAGGCAATTCTGACCGAAGAGCACAAGAAGCTCTTTGTTCCCGACTGGCAGGTGATGAACCACGATGGCTTCTTGGGGGACTCAGCCATGAGCATGCAGGCCTTGCGCCATCTTCCGACCCCGAAGGATTGAGCAGCAATGAAGGCGGGGACGACGGGCGATGACGCTCTCGAGATAGCTCGGGTGACCATGTCGGTGAGTCTCTTAGTCGATTTTTTGATAATTCAAAAAAATTTCTAAGTCTTTTGCTCAGTTTTCATTGCTTCTTTTCCTCTTTTGTTTAGATCACGTGCCACTTCAGCCACCTCGTCGAGCAATATTCCAAGCAGGAGAAGGAGCTGAAGCTAATATGCGACAGGACTGAGCCGAGAGGGCAAGAGTTGCGAAGATATATGAGGTAGAACAGTGCCACTTGGAATCCTTGGCAGCTCAGGTCGCGCACTTTGAGATGGCCCTGGCGCAGGTGAACGAGAAGATCGCCTCAGAGGCGGCTCGGGCGAACGAGGAGAGGGAAAAGGCGAAGAAGGCTTTGGAGGAGGTGATGCGGGAGATGGACGAGGCAGTGGAGGCGGCGAGGGTGGAGATAGAGGCCGAGGCGAAGAAGCATATGACGGCGAATATGGAGAAGTCCTACGCCACTGCGCTCGAGCACGTCGAGGCTCGAGTCCCCGGCTTCGATAAGTTGTGATACGGACTGTGGGGTCCGGTTGATGGTGAGGACCTCGAAGCCGATCAAGAGGTCGAGGAAGAGGAAGGGGAGGAGCAGGGAGGTGATGATGCTGTGGCCGACCCCGAGGCCGTAGTGGTGGAGAAAGGGGGCGACGAGGCTGTGGCTGACCCCTAGGCCGGAGCGGTGGAGGAAGAGGAGGCGACTACCGAGGAGCCTGTCACCGAGCTACCACCCAAGGTGGCCCCTTGACTTCAGTTGTCTCGTATTTTTGTCTTCTTTTCTTGTATTGCCTTATAGCGGACTGGCCACCCTTTTTTTGTAGCGATCATCTTTTGTATGAATGAAACTTTCTATTTTGACTAAGTGTTGGAGATATTTTGAATTCATTGATTATCTAACTTTTGAGTCTCGCACTATGCTCGCCTAGGCTTAGCTTTTAAACTTTGGTCTTTTAGACTTAGCCAATTTTTTCAACTCTTTCAGCTAGTCGAACCATTATCACCCCATTCTTAGCTCGGCGTCGTTAAGCTAGCTCTTGCTCGAACACGTGAGAAACTCTTCAAGGCTGAGCCGGAGCTAAATCACGTTAGGGTGCTGCTGGCTAAACGAGACTCCGAGCTAGAGCGATTAGAAGAGCAGGCTTGCGAGGTGCCCCCCGAAGGGGAGGAGAGATGCCCCTCAGGGGCTTATCACTATGGCCTGAGGCAAGTAGCTCTTCGAGGTCTTCTATTCAAAACAAGAGCTAAAAGGGACGAGCTGAAGAATGTGGTCCTTGAGAAAACTATGAAGGCAGCGCAACTTCGGAGAGACATCTCGGAGGCCCGGCACGGGGGTGGTTCGAGTCGATTACCCCATTTCAAGATCAAACTGACTGATGAAGAACTTAAAGAGCGGGTGATTGAGTTAGAGGCGGAGAACTTGCGCCTTCGGCGGTTGACTGAGGGAAGCAATGTTAGGAGTGTCTCTTATCCTCGGGAGGAGTATGACCCAGGGAGAACTTTTCACGAGTTTGCACGCCAGCCATCGTCTCTGGTGCGAAGGCCTGGAGACGCGCAAAGTGGGGTCGCTGGTTCGTCAAGCGGCACTACGGTTAGATTGGGGGCCGAAGGCGTAACCCAATTCGCTGGTGTACAGTCTTCAGCGGAGACGGAGAGAATGCAACGTGTAGCTCGTCGGCCTCGAGTGTCGCTCCGGAGGAGCATCCCCCGTCCTAAGTAGGGTGGTTTTGTAGTCTCAAGACTTGTATTGTACGAGTTTTTGGTCCCTTGTGAGACTTGTACCCCAGCATAAGAGTTGTATCTTTGATTGGTCTTTCGTGAAATAAAGAAATAACTTTTTGCAAGCGTTAATTTGTGCTTTGGTAGTGTTAGTTTCGATAATCAACGGTTGTGGGAGCAATTCCGAATGGCGAACCACTTCATACTCGCTTATGAACAAGTAGACGAAGCGGAGTCGAGCCAAGTGTTGGACTCCGAACTCATCGTTTAAAAGAGATTCAACGGTTGTGGGAGCAGTTCCGAATGGTGAACCATTTCTAACTCGCTTATGAGTAAGTTGGTGAAGCGGAGTTGAGCCAAGTGTTGGACTCCGAACTCATCGTTTAAAAGAGATTCAACGGTTGTGGGAGCAGTTCCGAATGGCGAACCACTTCTAACTCACTTATGAGTAAGTTGGTGAAGCGGAGTCGAGCCAAGTGTTGGACTCCGAACTCGTCGTTTAAAAGAGATTCAACGGTTGTCGTTTAAATTAGTCAAGTTTAAGTATGAATTTTATCTTTTCTGGGATTTTTATTTTAGTTTTGAGGGTTCTGTATTTTGTAGGAATTTCTCTTCATTTTTCGTTCTTATTATAATGTTTTCTTTTCCTATGATTTTTTATGTTTGCATAATAGACCCTCAAAGATTTCATTTTTATTTCTTAGTCTCTTGTTAATAACTGGTATTTCAATAAAAGTCACTGTGTAAATTTTCATTTTTAGAGTTTTATCTTTTTATTTATTTCTTATTTGCATGATTTGTAGATTGTAAAGTGCCTTTTTCTTTAATTTTTTTCTCTTTTTCCCCCTTTTCCAAGGTTTTATGTTTGATGATGTAGATAAATATTTTAGTTTAGGAATCCTTCTGTTTGTTCTTTGAGACGATGCTTATAAATAATGTATATTTATTTTGTGAGGAATTTTATTGTGTATATGATGCATTCAATTTTGCATCACTGCCATGGTCACTCTAATTGGACTCAAGAACAAGTGAATTAGAGAGGGAACGAAGAAGAAGAGTGCTAGGGTTGAGAGAGAAAGCTCCAAGATCGAAGGAGAAGAAGAATCAAGAACAAGAAGAAGATAACAGAGAAAAGGGAATGGATTAATCCAATTAGCTGCCCACTTGTATTTATAAGGTTTCATTACACGTGCTTAACATGTACATTTACTCTTTACACATCAGTCCCTATACTTCCATTTATTTACTTCCCTAACCATTCTGGTGTGTATCAATTCCTCCCCCCTTCAATAAGACCTTGCCTCATGGTCTAACTAGGAAAGTTTTTGAACACAAGAGATGGTTAACATTCAAGCACTTGAAGTTGTTACTCAGGAACAACTAGCTGCCTCTCTGACAAGTTTAAGCCCATCCACCTCTCCAACCATTTCCATGCTGAATCTGATTTGAAGGATCACAACTTATGTATATTGGCTTTGTACTGGGTGCAGACTTCAAGAGCTGTCAAATGAATTTATTAGAAGCTAATCTTTTGGTTGAAATATATCTTTTATCTGGATTTGTGGATGGAACTTTCTTCCCCATAAGAGCCGGAGTGTATGTCCACCAGATGGCCACGTATGGCAGCTTGTAACTTGACTACATTCATAAGCTTATGGAGTTCATTCTGGGCCAAGCATCCCCGAATAACTGCTTGAATCATGGCGACAGCAGATTCCTCTAGATTGTGATCACTGACAGTAGAATCTGTATCAGCAACAACTGGAACAGAGGGTTCTGAATGAACAAGATCCGAAAATGATGGTCGTGATTCATTTGATGTTTCTTGTATGAGAACCTCATTTGGGACAGATGAAGCTTTGACAGAACGAGACTTGCTGAGACTGATCTCTGATCTTTCCTTGCTATAATTAGTAGATACTGTCTCTCTCTGTGATGCTGGAATTGATCATTTCTTCATAAAAACAATCAACAAATTGAATAACCCACCCAGTGATGACTGTAACCGTAGCATGAAACAAAAATATGTTGGAAGTGAGATAAACTGTAACTTCGTCTTCAGCTAGATAATCCACTCCGTCAAAAGATGTGCTCGGTATGCAACAATGCTAGGAAGTCCTGCAAGCTGCAATTCCATGACAGCTGAGCTAGAAGTACCTACTGCAGCTTACTTGCACTGAATGCATCATATTTCTCGTCTAGTGATTCCCCAGACAATAATACGGTTGATAAAGACCATGACTGAATTTCCTTTTTAATGTAAGTCTCCACATGGTGATTAGGTGCAACAGGAACAGTGACTGTGAGTTCAGCGAATTGATCTTTACTAGTTCCATTGTTTGTAAGAAAATTGGTAGCATACGTATAACTTCTTGCAATCGGCTTCCAGGAAGTAAAGTTATAAGAGTGGCTCCAGGGAATACTCCATGTTTACTCAGAAAAGCATCACCATCTCCTTGGAACTTCCACTTATCTGACAACAAATTGGAGTCCGGATTCAAGCGAAGAGCATCTTCCAGCAGTGGATGCCCAACATAAGTAGCAGCCAACCCATTCCACCTGCAAACTTCTTCTTCAAAGGGAAGTATACACAAGACATGGTCAACAATCTCAATCAGCCCTTTCAGCCTACTTTCCCCTCCTTTCCACGCCCAAAATGAAGGCGCAACATATTGTACATGAACCGGACCATCATCTTCCCAACTACATCTACCTCTCAATTTCTTCAAAAACCGGAACGAAAACCCTTTCGAGTCAACTGTCACCACAACATGAGGCCGAAACAACACCTCACACCCAGTCGTAAGCCCCAACAACCTGTTTTGCCAAACCAACTGATCATCATGTACTAAAGAACAACACACTAAGCTCCTCAGCTTCGGGTACCAACTTCCTCCTGGATCAAAGATGAAAAACTTTGAAAAGTAACCCACTTCTTTGAAAAGTAACCCACATACAATCCCAACCTCTTCTATTGCTTCTCTCATTCCCATCATCTCTGCGAGCAAATCTGGATGTGTGAGTGTTTCTTCTGCATGAGTACAAAACTCTGTTTGTGCCACACTCTTGCTCTCTTTGCTTTCCTTAGCTTCACTAACCAGACTATCATGTAGAGAAATTTCTAAAGTATTGTCTCCACACACATCACCAAGAACATTAAAGGAATTTTCATTTACCTCTTCAAGAACGATCATCGTTATCCCTTGATTAAGCTTTGTTTCTTCAATTAATTGCTTCTTTCTTGAATCACTAGCTTTCAAAGTCAAATTTTTTTCAATTTCTATGAACCTTTCTCCTTCACCTTCTTCAATTCTCCTTCCAAAATCAGCATCATTAATTTCAAAATTCAACAATTTATCACCAACTACTCCATCGTTATCTTTCGAGATCGAATTCTTTTCCTTTTCTTGTTCATGCATTTCATCAAACACATTAGACAGCTTCTCACCACTATAACCTTCAACATACTCTATACAAATGAAGTATAGTGGTGCCAAACCTAATTTAAATCTCCCACTAGAGAAACAACTAGGACAAAAATCACAATCGAATATCTTGTTGCTCTTGTATCGTTTATAGGAACAATCAGCTAAACAAATATTGCATTCATACTCTTCCATAGGAAATCGATCAAGATTAGGGTTCATCGAATCACTTATCAAGATTAGGTATTAGAACTTGCATACCAATGGATCTGAATGTCGAAATCACCTCCGAAGATTCCAGATTTGGTTTGGATGTTGCAATCAAACCTCCCACTTGCTAAGACAAGAGCTGCATCTGTGCTAAGATCAAAGGAATTTGCGAAGCTTGCGTTGACAGATCTTTCATTCGATTCTCCATCACGATCATTCAATTGATCAAGAATTGGCGACTCTGCTGTCATTCAAGATCTGGAGCTACACCAAGAATGCTATTAGGATCTGGTTCTTGAGAAATTCCACCATCCTTCCCCAAATTCGCTGCAGAATCGAACAGCTCTGATACCAATTGATGCATTCAATTTTGCATCGCTGCCATGGTCACTCTAATTGGACTCAAGAACAAGTGAATTAGAGAGGGAACGAAGAAGAAGAGTGCTAGGGTTGAGAGAGAAAGCTCCAAGATCGAAGGAGAAGAAGAATCAAGAACAAGATAACAGAGAAGAGGGAATGGATTAATCCAATTATTCAGACATGCCACTGAATGAGCTGCCCACTTGTATTTATAAGGTTTCATTACACGTGCTTAACATGTACATTTACTCTTTACACATCAGTCCCTATACTTCCATTTATTTACTTCCCTAACCATTCTGGTGTGTATCAGTATATCAATTTCTTCATCTCTCCTAAATTTTGTTATTTGTTAAAAAACTGATGTGGCATTGAGTCAGGACTTCTATTATATGCACTGAAGACAAGATGAAGATAAACATGTAGTTAGGACAGTTCCAAATCAGCTGTCAGCATCAGTTTTCTTTATTAAAGTTTTTATGTCCTATAGTTATCAGTTCTGTCAGTTGGTTAATTTGCAGATTGTTGTTCCATTAGGATTTGGTTGATTTGGATCCAGTAATATTTAGCTGGTAGATTTGAATAACAAGATAAGTTTTTGTTTCGGGTGTAGACATGAGCAATTAATTTTCCGTTGAATAACCATTTTAGGGAAATATGCTTTAATCATACATGGAAGAGAAAGTTGAAATCTTCCCTTTATTTCACTGCAGAGTAGGATTCAATATGTTATAAAAATAATATTAAAAAGAAAATCGTTGAAGAGTTTTTTTGTAGTGTCTTTTATTTTTGGTTTGAGGCCTTCCAGGATAGGCCTTTTCAATATCAATGTTTTGCAGAAAATATGTCAACTGAATATCTCTATGTTTATGCTTTGTGTAGATGTTGATAATGTATTATTGGTTAGGAGCCAAGAGAATTAGGGATACTTGAATAAAGTTGAAATGTATGTTCTAGCTAGAATGTGACCAAAGTCTTATGCAGCTTGGTTGCAAAAGTGCTTGTGGTTAAATTGCTGTGTTCATTCCTTCTTGTATATCTAATGTGTCAGATACAATGGGGAATATTTCTATGATGACTTATGAATTTCACTTAATTACTTTATTAAATTGCAAGGCAGTGGTATCTCTAGTTATGAATAACCATTGATAACTTTTGAGTTGTATATTTGCCTAATAATTTAGGCCGATTCACTTTTTTTTTTTTTTGCAGGATTCGTTGTTGGATAAGATCACTTTGATATTTGCACTATATATGTCAATTACTCGATCATCAATAGACTTTTTTTTTGTCTTATAAATTGCTATATTATAGGTTCAAGGAAGAAGCGCTTATTTTGTAATATTTACTTTATAGTGTAGTTAGAGACAGATTTTGTTCATAAACTATATATAGTTTATTTTATTTTATTTTATTGCCATTGGTACTAGTATATTCATTTTCTCCTTTCGAAAAGTAGTATATACCCTTAAGTTGACACTTGTTTTTATAGGTTCAAGATTTTATATTCATACAAGGAAAGTATAGGTTCAAGGTACTCGAATCTAGTATAGTATATGAAAAAAATTTGAAGTTCTTTTTCTCTTTATGCAGCTTGTTTGAATCCTTGATTCTGGTATAGCACCAACTCTTAGGATCAAATGTTCGACTGCCTGCAGTAAATGCTTTTAAGTGTTCGAAATGAGAAGGTATGTATGTGATCATGATTTTTCGCATGTTATACCTTTTCACTTACATGTATATCTAATTTAAAAGTCATTGGTCTTCAGTTTTCAGGAAGCCTGCGCTTAATGGACCTCGTGCACAACTGCACAGACAAAAAGACACTAAAGAGGTGGTTTTTCATTGACAAAGAGGGTTGGGTAGTTATTAGAGTCAAAAGAAGATTGAATCGAACTTTCTATAACCTGGTCATAGTCAAAACTCTTGAGTGATCTAATTCCTAGAACCAATGGAGTTGAAACCAAATCAAAATTCTCCTGTTCTTGCTGACCCTGTCCCTGTGAACAAGTCAAGATTGGGTCTTTCATCTACTTTACTGCCATATTTGACAACTGCAACTGGGTTTTCTTCTCCTGGCCTGTACTTAACAATTCCCATAAGGAAACCTGTGTCTGGAAATTTTGAGGATGTACGAGCTGCTGGTTGGCTTGACTCCACGCAATCCTCATCACCTCCTCACAGAAAGGCATTTTTGGACTCTGGCTTTGAGTTGGAATCAGATGACGCAGAGGCTGTTGCATACCGCTCCTGGCTGGTAAAGTTCATTTTCACTCTTCTGTATTAATTCATGAAGATAAATTGGACAGGGCTTACTCGACTACTCTTGTATGCAGTTGAAGTATCCTTGTGCTCTGACTTCATTTGAACAAATCATATCTTGTGCCAAGGGAAAGAAGATAGCATTGTTTCTGGATTATGGTGGAACACTTTCTCCTATCGTAGACAATCCTGAACGTGCATTTATAAGGGAACACATTTCAGCATATCAATTTCTCATTTATATTTCTCCACCCTTAATGCATTAATTTATATTCCATTTTTTGTCAGATGCGTACTGCTGTAAGGAATATTGCTAAGCATTTCCCCACAGCTATAATCAGCAGAAGAAGCAGAGATAAGGTAAATAGTTATTCACTCGCATTGTTTATTGTAAGTTAATTTGGTCTTATGATAAAGTTACTCCACCATGTTACTGGATAAAGTTTGCTAAAGTTTCTGTATGTTTCACATTCAGGTCTATGATTCATCGGACCAACTGAACTCTATTATGCTGGTAGTCATGGAATGGAATGGACAAAATGGGTCCCGTCCATGAATCTGACTCTATCGCTGACCACCCAAACTGTATTAGGTCAACTGACAAACAGGTGAGAATGGCTCTGTTTACTGGTGTCTGTTATGTTTTTCGATGTATGTTTTCTCACAATGAATTCAAACTATGTTGGCACTTTAGCTGAAATGATGAATCTATTTTTAGCCTCATGTTTGTTACTGTCTTTGTGTTTTAGGGAAAAGAGGTTCTTCTATTCCAACCTGCAAGTGAGTTTTTACCTATGATCAACGAGGTACATCAATTTTTTTACAGAACCTACACGTCTTGAACTCGTCCTATCTTTCGCCACATGAACTAAAATATTTTTTGGGTTTGTCTAAAGGTTCTTAGAACCCTCGTTGAGAGTACTAATGATATACAAGGTGCAAAAGTGGAGAACAGCAAACGAAAAAAGAATTTATTGTCTATCGCATCGGACGAAAAAAAAAACTTCGTCGGAGAGAAGTTGACTGTTATCAGAGATATCGGACGAAATATTTTTTTCATCCCAAAACAACTTAATTTAAGAGCATCCACAGTACGTTTGAGGTAAAAAATGGCAAAATGCATATTTTACCGATCCATTTTGACAAAATGCTGCAGTCGTGAAAAAGACAAAAAATGCATAAATCCGTTAAAAAAGAAACATATGTTCCGTTAAAAAAGAAAATATTAATTTAATATACGGAACGAAACTTGATGTTTCGTCCAAAGCGGAAATTTTTTTGTAAAATAACCGGATGTTTCGTTCGGGTTTTAAGGAGGTTTTTTTTGCAAAAAAAATGCAAAAACATTTACAAATTTGCAAAAATATTTACAAAATTGCAAAAACAATTTATAAATTTGCACAAAAAAAATAATTGCACCCAGTAACCAATGATGGTAATTTGCAATTTTTTTTAAAGGAAATGGACCCAATGGCCATGTTTCGTGAATTCGTCCAGCCATTATAGGCATATTTCTGGTTTTTTTTTTCTTTGTTTTTTTTTAAAACTTCGTATGAAACATCATGTTTCGTCTGATTATTTAAAAATATAATTAAATAATCGAGACGACACATGATGTTTCGTTCGGCAAAATATGCATTTTGCTATTTTGAATGTTATTTTTACCTTCATACTGTAGCCAAATGGCTAAAAATGGCAAAATACCCAACGACTGTGTCTGCTACAGTACCCCCTACAATGCAAAAAATGGCAAACAAGCAAACGACTGTGGGTGCTCTAACAAAGTCGATGGACGGTAAAGAATTTCCCATCCGAACGAAAAAAAGTAAAAATATTACAGACGGTAAACCAAATCCCGTCCGTACATAAAAAAAATAAAATTTGAAGGACGATAGAAGCTTTCCCGTTCCTACATAAAAAAAATTAAAATTTCAAGGATGAAAGAAGCTTTCATGTCCCCTTCTTAATTTTTTTTTGATTTTATAATTTCGAATTACCTAAATACCCTTCTACTATCCCAACGTTTATATTCTCTTTTTGCAACGACCACAAATTTTTTTTTCTATTAATTATCAACCCCTCTCACTCTCTCTTCGTCTAAAATTCATAGCTCAAACAAACCTAAAATAAATCTTCCTATCTGTTGTTCTCATTTCGTAGGGAAAACGGGAATAAAATTTGTTGTTCTTCAATTGTCTCTCTCCATCTCTATTTCCCTATTTCCGTTTTATTGTTTTAATTTGATTTAATGGCAAATCATCCAATTAGAGGTCAGGCATACTCCATGTCTGAAGATATTATTTTGGCTCAACGTTGGGTTGCTATCACTCAAGATTCATTGATTGGTAGCGATCAAACTGGAACACAATTTTGGGATAGAATTTATCTCAAATTTGTCAATCTGTTAGGCACCACAATAAATAGAACTGCTGGCTCCCTTTCCAGTCGATTCTCTACTATGTCAAAGGAAGTTGTTTTATACTGTGCGAAGTTAAGCAATGTGGCTAATAGAGCAGCAAGCGGTACTACGGAGGCGGATAAGGTGTGTTCAGTTTTAATTAAGTGCATTAATTTATTATGTATCGTTTAGTACAATAAATAGCCTTTTACTTAATATTGATCAGCATTTTTTAATTATGATAGGTCCGCGATGCACGAATGGAGTACAAGCAAATAGTTGGGAAGCCTTCAAGTTTGAAGAGCGTTACGAAATCCTTAAAGATCAACCTAAATTTTCTACGCATACAACTCATTTTTTCGAATCAGTTCATAGTCCTCAATCTGGCTAAGGTGGTAGTTCAACACGTTTGCCCATAAATGTACATTGGGATTCTGATATACCATTGGATCTCAATGCACCTATGCCACTCTCTCGACCACTTGGTAGAAAAGAATCAAAGAAAAAAGGAAAGCGGACTGCTGAAGGGTCCGATATTGCTACGATGGTTGAAGAGACAAATTTTTTTAATAAATGTTATATAGAGAATCAGGAAAGGAGGGCGGTGATTAAAGAACAAGATTTCCATTGGAAAGAATGGAAGAAGATCGCATAATGTGTATGGATTTGAGTAGCTTACCTGAAATTCAGCGTTATTATTTTATGTGTTGGCAGGCGGAAATCATGCATAAAAGAGGCTACCATCCAGGATAAAGTTGTATTTGATAAATATGTATTGTCGTATCGTCTCATACAAATATGTAGTAGTCTTGTATATCAAGGCTATTAGTAAGATGTTCTATTTTATTAAGTTGTATTACGAAGAAGGAAAAAGTATGAAAATTTAGTAGCCGGCGATTGATAAAAATGAAACCCAGATAACATTACACTAATATAATGATTTGAAATGCATATCATGAACATTAACACATCTTTGCTTAATCTTCCTCTTCCTCCTCCCCATATTCGTTCCAAATATGTTCAACCAAATCTTGACGAAGGGTATGATGCATTTGTCTGTCATGCAGTTGTACAGTACGTGCCATTCGAGTTGCATACTCAGTTGGACCTGACCGATTTGGTATGATGAATGTCGAGTTAGCTTGTTGGTCGTATTCAAATACCCCAATCCCATTTTCCCTTTCATCCTCAACAATCATATTGTGTAATATGATACACGTTTTTATAATGTATGAAAGGCTGTCAGCATCCCAAAGTCTGGTTGGACCTTTAACAATAGCAAATCATGCTTGTAATACCCCGAAGTCGCGTTCAACATCCTTCCATGCTGCTTCTTGTATTTGGAAAAAAAAAAATTCGGTGTATCTGGGGCTGAGTAAGTCTTGACTATAGTCGCTAATGGTGGGTATATACCATCAGCTAAATAGTACCCCATGTACATATGATTGTTAATCACAAATTCAGCCGGTGGTGCACAACCATCAAGAATATTGTTGAATAGTGGAGAACGGTTGAGTACGTTAAGATCATTATTGCACCCAGGCATTCCAAAGAATAAATGCTAAAATCATAGATCGTAAGATGCCACTGCTTCAAGAACAATAGTTGGTTCACAGACGCGACCGGTGTATTGGCCATGCTAGGCTGCCAGACAATTTTTTCATGCCCAATGCATGCAATCAATACTCCATAACATTCCGGGAAAACCTCTAGATGAATTTTCTTCCAACAACCTCGTTACATCATCTAGCGTTGGATGTCTCATATATTGTGGGCCAAATAAGTAAACAATTGCCACGCAAAATCAATGTAATGACTTCAAAATCGTACATTCACCAATACGTACGTACTCGTTAACTGCATCGACAAAGATCCATATGCCAAACAGCGTATTGCGACTGTAATTTTTTGATAAAGGGGATAAGCCAAATTCTTTTGTTGCGTCTTGACACCGAAGAAAATACTGATCATAACTTACAGTCGCATGGAGTATCCGATTAAATAATTTCCGGCGCATACGAAAACGTCGTCGAAATAGGGTGTCGCCAAAAATAGGATTTTCGGCAAAATAATCCATCTAAAGACGTCTATCACCATATTCTTTTTCACGAAGAATGTACCGGCGGTGATTTGTATGTTGATCTTCTTAAACGACTAGCGACAAAAGATTCATACGGCAATTCATAATTATCGCAAGCATATCATTTTCATCGTCGGATGAAGTCGAGCCTGAAGAGGAGTAGTTCGGAGGTTCCATTTGAGAAGTGTTGATTTGGTTTGGAGGTTCCATTTGACGATAGTTGGTTTATATAACCAATGAGATATTGGATTCTTTGACCAGATTCTACAAAACAAAGGGAGAAGACAAAATTCCAATAGTGTGTGATTGGAATGTGATATGACATTTTTTGTCTTCGAATGACATGATATTTTTTGTCAAAATAGTGATATGACAGTTTTTGTCAAAAGGTGATTCACGAACTTGAAATGGAATGTGACTCTCCATACGTATCCACAAAACGAAAATCAAATGCTTTTGGTGATAGGATCTCATTTTTGGCAAATGACTAAACTGGACATAGTTATGCTGTCATATGTCTCTCTTTTTAACTCGTCACTTAAAAATAACATATTGTCAAAGTCAGTTTATAATATTCGGGCAAAGTTTCGCATGTACATTAAACAGTACAAATACACATTATCTACTCATCATACTCAGGTTGTGTGGATGGCACAAAATCCGGTGTTCGAATAGATGACTCGTAATAATTATTACTGTGTTCAACATTCCTATGCAATACTCGTCTAGCCGACTGCGATGGGCGATCTCCTAATATCGATCTCCGCCGATGGATAACTTCAGTAGGAATTGAGGACCTTAATATTGTTTCTCATAGAACGAGTCTTCGTAATTGTGCCTCATTTTCAGTTGATTGAGCATGTTCTTGGTACAATTCTTCCTGTTACATTAAATTTGTAAAATATAGTTAGATTTAAAACATTCATATGGTCTAAATGTTGTAAGTAAACTCACATAAGATCTTGAACTGTGTGGTTCTACAAGAATAGGTTCTCGTGGGTAACTTGTCGTCACTGTACCCCCTGAATACAATGGAATTTTCATTACGCACTCCCCGTAGTCTACAGGAGGTTCCAGGGACGGTTGTGTTATATACTCTGAAGGAGCCCAAAATGGTGGAGGAGGAAAAGATAACTTTGCAATCGGATCATAAATGCAAGCTGGTCCAATAAAATCTATGTTTGCCACATGAGATAGTTTCTTCATAATAGCACCTACTGAGACTGGCCCAATACTTATCGTATATACGTTTGGTTACAGGTTGTACCAAATTAGAAGCGTCAATAGGTGGACAAATATCTTGTACTAGTATTCTGAACATAACAACCAGTGGGTCTTTCGGTATAACTATAACCCCAGTCAATTGACGATAACACCGATCACCAAGATACCAAACACCTTACAACATAATTAGTAGTTTAGAAAATTGAAAATTAACGAAAACTAAACAAAAATACAAGATTGAAAAAGTTACAAATATGGACTTTTACCTGTTCGTAAAACTGGAAAACACCTCGGTGACGAGACATGATATTTGTGAGAATAATATCCTGCTCACCCTCATGTGAAGATCCCAAATATGGTTGCTGATATGGCTAAAAATGGGGTTAAATCGGAACCGTCCAAATTAAGTACGAATCTTGAGACGTGGGGGTAAAATGGTGATTTCGCCTACAAGAGGGTCCGAAATAGGTGTTGGGTCTTCTCCCCAAGGACCCAGTAACCTACGAACGGGCCCACCAACAAGAGGGTGCGGATTTTAACCCGCTGCACACCCAATCCAGCGAGATAAAATCAGGGTCCCTGATTAATCTTGATCAACGGCCCAGATATACATCTATCTTTTCACCGGGATTTGGGGATAAAATTCCTCATCTGATTATGGGGAATATTCCTTATCAAATCACCAGGATTACATTCCCAATCTGTTCCCTGAGACGCCTATAAATACCCCCCGTCCATCTCCATTAAGAGGTAATCAATCTTTCACCAGTTTTTGCGCTCTTTCATAGTCTGCCAGATTACTGACTTGAGCGTCGGAGGGTGCATCGCCGGGAACAACCCCGGTGTCTCGCACTTTTTGCAGGTGCACGGCAGGAACGACGATCGAGGCTCGACGGAACAGGTACACAGGTCTTCTATTCAGTTTCCCTAAGAATCCACAAATGCTATCTGTTTGCCCCCACACCAAATTTAGCGGCAACAGATTGGCGCCGTCTGTGGGAAACTAACGAATAGAGACCTCTCCTCTTCCCGGTGGACAGGTCTTCTCCAGCCATGCCGCCTCGCAAAGTTAGGTCAAGAGGGTCTAATCGAGTACCCAACCCTGACCAGCAAGAAGTCCTTCCTGATCCCGCTCAGCAACAAGGGCAACTTCCCCCTACCATGGAAGAGCCGCTCCAACGGAACCTTCCACCTCCTGATCTAAAGGGTCCTAACCCTCAGAAACAGCCTCTTCACCAAGAGAACCTCTCCGTCCACAACGCCTCCAGTGCCTCTATGGCCTCCCATCATCCCCGAGCCTCTGGTCGCCACAATGCCCCTCCCAAACGCCCGGAAGATGATGACCTCCGTCGTCATCTGGATGAAAAGCGGGCTCGGGAGGAAGCCTCCCGCCAGCAAGAGCGATCCCCCCCGTCGCCGAGAGTACAGGAGGTCCCCCATCCGAAGAGGGAGGAAGGACTCCCCCGATCATTACCGAAGGAGGCACTCTCCCGCAGGTCGGCAACAGCCTAGGAACAATGAGGCACCAATCACCCGTGCCGAGTTCCAGCAGTTCCAAGCGACCGTCCTGCAGGCCCTCAACCTCCGTCAGAATCCTATTGAGCCGAAGCTCCCATCCCCTCCTCCGGTCCGAAGCCCTCGCCGACGGTCCCCTTCTCCTCGACCCGCTCCTACCATCTCCAGGCGCACCCCAAGTCCTCGTCGTTCTCGAAGTTACCATCGCCGCAGCCCTCGCTCCCCCTCATACGAGGACGAGTCCCGTGGCCCGGCAGATTACCGTCGGAGAGATGACACCGTGAACCGCCGTCTAAACGAGGTGGAAAAACTCTTGGGTCAGATAAACCGAGAAGAGGAGCTTAGGGGGAGGACCCTACGTCCTAGCCGACCCCCATTCTCCCGGACCATAGTAGATGCCCCTGTGCCGTTCGGTTTCAAACCTCCCCAGTTCGAGAATTACACCGGGGAGACCGATCCAGTTGATCACATCGAAAGCTTTAAGACTTTGATGCTCCTCCATCAAGCTTCCGATGCCCTCCTCTGCAAAACATTCCCCGCAACTCTCAAAGGCCCAGCTCGAGAATGGTACTCTCGCCTTGCCCCAGCGTCGATATTCTCCTTCGAGCAGTTCGAAATCCTTTTCATCACCCATTTTGTCAGCAGCCGAAGGGCCGAGAAGACCAGCATCTCACTATTGCACCTCCGTCAACAGAAGGAGGAGAAATTGAGGGACTACGTGAAGAGGTTCACAGCTGAAGCCAGAACCATCGCATCCCTCGACCAATCGGTTGCTACCGCGGCGTTTCAATCCAATATCCTCAATTCCAACCTCCGCTCCTCCCTCGCCAAGAAGCCACCACAGGACTTTTCCGACCTCCTCCTTCGCACAGAAAAGTACATTCGGGCCGAAGAGGCCGAGGAACGACCCAACTGGGAGGTGCCCGCCTCCGGGTTTAAGAGGAAGGGAATGGAAGAAGAAGGAGCCAAGAAGCTCCAGAAGGATAATGCCGGCCAACGCCGACCTCCCCCTAGATTTGAGAAGTTCACTCCCCTCACCACTAACATCTCCGCCATCTTCATGGAAGTCGAAAAAGAAGGGGTCTTGCCTCCTGCTCCGAAGATGAACACCCCTGCCAAGAGAAGAGATAAAGAGAAATGGTGCCGCTATCACCGGGACCATGGGCACGACACCAACGACTGCCGTGCACTAAGAAATGAGATCGAAGCCCTTATCCAGAGGGGGCAGTTGGCAAAATTTGTGAGAAAGGACCGAGCCGAGCTTCCCCCCCCGCCTCGGGGGGCTAACAAGCGCCCGGAAAGGGAAGAAACGCCAGACTTTGAGGAAGAGCGAGTCCTCCACCTCATCCATGGGAGTCCAATGGGGGGCTCCTCGAACTCCTCTCGAAAAGCGTTTATCAGAGAGGTCAATTCAGTCCGAGCCACACCTCCTCCCAAAGGCCTCGGGGTGCTTGTCACGTTCTCAGACGAAGATCTAGAGGGAGTTCGTACCCCACATTGTGACGCACTCGTCATCAGCCTCCACATGGCGAATTTCAAAGTGGAGAGAATCTTAGTAGACAACGGCAGCTCCGTCAACATCCTTTTCCTCTCCGCTTTTAAAGGCCTAAAGCTCTCCAGAGATAGACTCAAACCCACCGGCTACACCCTCCATAGGTTCACGGGGGTACCGGTAACTATTGAAGGGGTGATCACCCTCGATGTAACTGCCGGACAAACCCCCACAACCCGGACGGAGCCGATGGACTTCATGGTGGTGGACGTCCCGGCCGCCTACAACGTCATTTTGGGTCGACCTGGCCTCGCGGCTCTGGAAGCTGTCCCCTCAGCATACCATCTTAAGATGAAGTTTCCCACCCGGTCGGGGGTCGGAGAGGTAAGGGGCAATCAGGAGCAGGCCAGAAAGTGCTACATGACCTCAACCCTTGGGCCCGTCCTCTCCTTAGAGACTCTGGAAATTCCTCAAGACACTGCAAGACCGACCTCCGAGCCGGTGGATGAACTGGAGGAGGTGCTCTTCTCTGAACAAGAGCCGACCCGCAAGTTCTTCGTAAGCAAGACCCTCCCGTCCGCCCTATACTCAGATATTGTGAAATGCATCCGAACCAATCACGACCTCTTCGCATGGTCCGCAGCAGACATGCCCGGTATCTCCGAAGAACTCTTAGTCCACCGCCTAAGCGTTGATCCGGGGTCCAAACCGGTTCAGCAGAAGAGGCACAGGTTCGCCCCCGAGCGTCAGCTCGCTATCAAAGAGGAGGTAGATAAGCTGTTAAAAGCCCGATTCATACAGGAGGTAAACTACCCTGAGTGGTTGTCTAACGTGGTAATGGTGAAGAAGTCCAATGGGACGTGGAGAATTTGTATTGATTTCACCGACCTCAACAAAGCTTGCCCCAAAGATCCTTTCCCTCTACCGAGCATCGACACTCTGATTGACGCAACCTCGGGACATGAGCTCCTCAACTTCATGGATGCCTTCTCAGGTTACAATCAGATAAGGATGTTCCCTCCAGACATCCCGAAGACATCGTTTGTTACCGACCAGGGCCTTTATTGTTACAGGGTCATGCCATTCGGTCTCAAGAACGCCGGTGCAACATACCAACGTCTAGTCAACAAGGTTTTCCAGGCCCAGATCGGCCGTAACATGGAAGTGTACGTCGATGATATGCTTGTCAAGAGCATCCGGGGTCTTAATCATGTGGCCGACCTTCAGGAAGCCTTCGACGTCCTAAGAAAGCACAATATGAGGCTCAACCCGAACAAGTGTGCGTTCGGCGTCTCATCAGGAAAGTTCCTCGGCTTCATGGTTAGCCAACGAGGAATTGAAGCAAATCCGGAAAAGATCAAGGCCATATTAGACATGGCCCCTCCCAGAAATGTTAAAGAAGTTCAGAGATTGACCAGTCGCCTAGCTGCCATAGGGCGTTTTCTGTCAAAGTCCGGGGAGAAGTGTCTCCCGTTCTTCAAAGCCCTCAGGGGGGCTAAAGGATTCGAGTGGGGACAGCAACAGCAAGACTCCTTCGACCAGCTTAAAGCCTACCTCATCAATCCACCTCTGCTCAGCAAACCGATACCTGGCGAATCACTCTATCTCTACCTGGCAGCTTCCGAACAGACGCTTAGCGCGGTCTTAGTCAGAGAAGAAGAAAGGGCTCAGAAGCCCATTTACTACGTCAGCAAAGTGCTCCGGAACACCGAGCTCCGGTACCCGAAGATTGAGAAAATGGCCTATGCCCTGGTAATGGCCGCGAGAAAGCTTCGACCCTACTTTCAGTCCCATTCGGTGGTCGTCCTTACCGACCAGCCGCTGAAACAAGTCCTTCACAAGCCTAAGACTTCCGATCGCCTCATGAAGTGGTCGATCGAACTGAGCCAACATGATATAACTTATCAGCGTCGGACCGCAATCAAGGCTCAGGCGCTGGCCGAATTCATAGTTGAAAGTACAATCCCTGAGCCCTGCCAAACAGCAAAGGGGCCACCGGTTTGGTTGATTTATGTTGACGGATCTTCTTGCAATGAGGGAAGCGGGGCAGGAGTCATCCTGGCAGGCCCAGATGACTTCATCCTCCAATACTCCCTCCGTATAAAATTCAAAGCCTCGAACAACGAGGCCGAATACGAGGCATTATTAGCCGGTCTCAGAATGGCTCGAAATGCAGTGGCACAGCGGCTACAGATCTTCAGCGACTCTCAGTTGGTTGTCAACCAGGTCCTCGGCGAGTATGAAGCCCGCGATGACAGAATGGTTAAATACCTGGCTAAAGTCAAGAGCCTCATGGCGCTGTTCGAGGAGGCCCTCATCCGAAGGATCCCTCGAGAAGAAAATGCTCAGGCCGACGCCCTATCGAAATTAGCCTCCTCTTCCCTTCAAGGTCTTGAGCAGACCGTATTGATAGAAGTCCTCTTGAAGCCAAGCATAGAGGACGAAGCGCCAGACTCCGTTGAAACATTGCCTGTCCTCCTCGAAGACAACTGGATGAAACCCATCGTCGAATTCTTAAAGGACGGACTCCTCCCTGAAGATCCGAGGGAAGCAAGAAGAATCAGGACCCGAGCCGAGCGTTTTACTTTAATCGAAGGCATCTTATATAAACGCTCCTTCACCCAGGTGGACGGTCGGCCTTACCTAAGGTGCCTTTCCCCCAGGCAGGCCGACTACGCCCTACAAGAGCTCCACGAGGGCATCGGCGGAGCTTACTCGGGGTCCAGAGCTCTAGCGCGCAAAGTATTGAACTACGGGTATTACTGACCCACTCTCCTACGGGACGCCGAACGACACGTTCGGCAATGCAGCTCCTATCAAAAGTATGCCGACATCCGACGCCTTCCACAAGCACCGCTCACCTTCCTATCAAGTCCGATCCCCTTCGCCATGTGGGGGATGGATTTATTAGGACCATTTCCACCAGCTCCCGGACAGCTAAAGTTCCTAGTCGTGGCAGTCGACTATTTCTCTAAATGGATAGAACCGAGCCCCTGGCTACAATCACCGAGCATAGAGTCGTTCAATTCTTCTGGAAAAATGTGATTTGCCGGTTCGGCGTACCCCGAGTCATAGTCACGGATAACGGGACACAGTTCACTAGAGCCGCCTTCCGAGCTTTGTGTGAGGACCTCTCCATACAACACCGATTCTCCTCCGTCTCCCATCCTCAGTCGAATGGCCAGGCCGAGAATGCCAACCGACAGCTTCTTTCAGGCATCAAGAAGAGATTAGACAAGTGTTCCAAAGGACTATGGGTCGATCAGCTGCCGAACGTGCTCTGGAATCACCACACCACCAAGCGGACCCCAACAGGCGAGAGCCCATTTAATCTCACCTATGGGGCCGAGGCCATCATCCCCCTGGAAGTCGGGATACCCTCTCCTCGCCTAATAGCTTATGAAGAAGAGCAGAATACTAGAGAGCTCAGAACAAGCCTAGATCTGATAGATGAAATCCGAGAGAGAGCTGCCATACGCCAGCAAGCTTACCGAAGAAGGATCGAGCTAGCATACAACAAAAGAGTCCGCCCAACAGACCTCAAAGAAGGGGATTTAGTCCTCCGGAAATTGGCCATCTCGTTCCCTGGACAGAAAAGCAAGCTGGCCCCGAACTGGGAGGGACCGTACAGGATCTCGAAAGTGATCCGCCCCGGTACGTACAAGCTAGAAGATCTCGAGGGTAGAGAAATTCCCAGGACTTGGAACGCCGACCATCTTTTGAAATACCAAGAGAAGGCAACTACGTCTCTCTAAGTAACTCGAGATGTCGAACCGTTCCCTTCCTTTTACTAGTAGTGATTTTTCCTTTTTTTTCCATTGTAATAACGGCTAGCAACTTTAGAAGCAGCCGATCATTAGATATTAATAAATGAAGTTTCTTCATGTCTTCACTGCTATTACATCTCTCTGCTTTTAACCCCTTAAAATTCACAATGGTTCCGGAGTCCAACACTTGGCTCGATTCTACTTCGCGAGTTCGCTCCTAAGCGAGCTGGAAGTAGCTCGCCATTCGAAACTGCTCCCACAGCCGTTGAATGGTTCGGAGTCCAACACTTGGTTCGACTCTACTCCGCAAGCTCGCTCCTAAGCAAGCTAGGGGTAGTTTGCCATTCGAAATTGCTCCCACACCCCTTAAAATTCACAATGGTTCCGGAGTCCAACACTTGGCTCGATTCTACTTCGCGAGTTCGCTCCTAAGAAGTAGCTCGCCATTCGAAACTGCTCCCACAGCCGTTGAATGGTTCGGAGTCCAACACTTGGTTCGACTCTACTCCGCAAGCTCGCTCCTAAGCGAGCTAGGGGTAGTTCGCCATTCGAAATTGCTCCCACACCCCTTAAAATTCACAATGGTTTCGGAGTCCAACACTTGGCTCGATTCTACTTCGCGAGTTCGCTCCTAAGAAGTAGCTCGCCATTCGAAACTGCTCCCACAGCCGTTGAATGGTTCGGAGTCCAACACTTGGTTTGACTCTACTCCGCAAACTCGCTCCTAAGCGAGCTAGGAGTAGTTCGCCATTCGAAATTGCTCCCACACCCCTTAAAATTCACAATGGTTTCGGAGTCCAACACTTGGCTCGATTCTACTTCGCGAGTTCGCTCCTAAGAAGTAGCTCGCCATTCGAAACTGCTCCCACAGCCGTTGAATGGTTCGGAGTCCAACACTTGGTTCGACTCTACTCCGCAAGCTCGCTCCTAAGCGAGCTAGGGGTAGTTCGCCATTCGAAATTGCTCCCACACCCCTTAAAATTCACAATGGTTCCGGAGTCCAACACTTGGCTCGATTCTACTTCGCGAGTTCGCTCCTAAAAAGAAGCTCGCCATTCGGAGTCCGACACTTTAGAAACTACGGCACGGCAGACAACAGTCACAAGAATAAAACACACAAGTTCGGCAATAACACGTTTATTGATGAAACAGATGCGGTACAAAGGCAAACACAGCAGGATCACAACTCATCGAAGAAAAGTTACAACGCCGACTTATTACACTTAGCAAAAAACAAAAAATAAGCAAAAAAACTCGCGGAGTCGACCACTTCAGTGCTTCTTTGGAGCCGGAGCGTTCCGCTTCAAGGACACTCGAGAGTGACGACGCTTGTCCCCGGAACGCGACCCCAAGCCGGCAAATTGGGACGTATCCTCGGCACCGCTCCTAGTAGCTACTCCGACGGATGCCCCGCTCGAGGAGATTGCCACCGAGCTCTGCGCGTCCCCCGGGCTAGGTTGGCCGATCCGCTGACGGGTCGCCATCTCATAGAAGGTAATGCCCCGCTCACTCTCAGCGCGAGTGCATGACGTGCTTCGAACGTTGATCGGACCTGAATACGGCTTAAGACGGGCCACTTCCGCCTCCAACTCCGAGATCCTGTCCCGCAACGAGTCGTCTTTGACATCGACTTCGAAACGTGGGGGTATCGCGGAGTCCGGCACTCCAGATCGGCTAGCGATGAGGCGCCGAAGGTGGGTGACCTCGATGCTTTTATCCACCGTCGCTCTCTTCAGCGCTTCGACTTTGGCAGTCAACTCGACTCGTTCGGCCGTCAACTTGGCCACCTCGGCCGTCAGCCCCTCGCCCTCACTCCGAAGCTTCGCCTCTACGAACTGCAGATGTTGTATCTCGGAAAGCAACTCGTCCTTCTCCGCTGTTATTTTGGACAAGTTATGACGAATGCACTGAACTCGAATCTCATTACTGAAATCAGTTGGCAAATGTTCACCTTCGGGTATAAGCTCGGCGATTCTGCTTTCCAAACGACGAATCTCGATATCTCGCCGGCCAAGGACGAGCTGGAGATGCTTCCTCTCGCTTTCAGCTCGGCGCAATCCGAGCTCGACCTCATAAAGTCTCTCTCTACACCTAGCCAGACACAGCCTCGTCGCCCCTAGGCCGGCCTCGGCTGGAACTTCCTCGTCCGGGCGAGAAAGCTCGACGTCTTGGGCGATCACCATAAGCTGCAAAGAGATCGGAGTAATCAGCAAAAACGTCGAACATGGCCAAAGCACCGCACTTGGAAAAATTTTCTTCTCTAAAAACAAGAGGGGACAGTTCGGCAAAAGAGGGGGCATAAGACAAAAACTTCCGAACATCAACACTTGCAAAAATTTTCTTTTCATTAATGTCAAAAGAAGCGGTGGCCAGTCCGCTATTAGGCATTACAAAGTTCGAAAGGAAAAACAAAAAAGCAAAAACAAAAAATCAAAAACAACAAAGCGAAAGGCGGGTTCAGGGCCCGACCTCTTTCCCCGGGCGACGAGGTGGAGTAGGCGTCGACTTTGCCGAAGGAGACGCCGCCGCCAGCGGAGTGGTCGTGGTGCTGGGGACTTCGCCAGTAACCCCGGCGTCGGCATCAGCGTCGCCCTCCTCCTCTTCCTCTTCCCCTTCGGACTCGGGGTCGAAGCCCTCAACGTGTCCGGGGAAGAGCCGCCATCCCGAGACGTCCACCTCGGGGTATGCTTCTCGCACCCGGTCGAGGGCGGTGGCGAAGGCCTTCACCATGTTCTGCGCGAGGTACCCCTGGGCCTTCTCCAGGGTTGCGTCCTCCTCCGCCTTCACGGCCGCCGCCTGCTTCGCCTCGGCCTCGACCAATAGGCTGGCCGACCCCTCCTTCTCCCGAAGCAGCTCGCCCTCCAGCCTCTTCACTTCGGCCTCGAGATGCTGGATCCTCGCCGACCGACCCTCATGCTCGACTCGGAGCTTGTCGAGCTGGTTCGACATCCGAGCCTTCTCGTTCCGAGCCTGGTCGGACTCCTGCTTCAGCTCCTTCTCCAGAGCGGTCTGCCTCTCGGTGAGGTGGCCGAAATGGACGACGATCTACAGCGAAAAAAAAAAGAACTGAAAGAGTTAGAAAAATTTTTGTGATTCGAAGGGATGAAACGAACGAAGGGGACTCGGAACTTACCGATACCGCCGAACGAGCGATCTCGATCACGTCGTCGCCTTCTCTCCCCGCGTCCATGGCGGCGCGGTCCTTCGGGGTGGCGAGATGCTTGACGGCCTGCATGCTCGCCAACGAGTTCCTGAGGAACCCATCGTGCCTCCGGACTTGCCAGTCCGGGATATGGATCCGCTTGTGCTCCTCCGTCAGGAGCTCCTCGCCTGCCACGGTCAGCGGCGGGGTCGGCATGGCGAGGGCGGCGGCAATGGGGAACTCCCCCACAGGTGCAGGAGCCGAAGTCCCCGCCACGGCGATGACCGGGTCGTCGACAATCTCCACCGCCTGGACGGGGGCCGCAATCCTCGGCACCTTCGAGGTCGAGGGCAGCTTCGACGCAACCCTCTTGCGCTTCTTCGGCGCCTTGCTGGCGAGCCCCGCCCTGAGCGCCAACACTGCCTCGTAGTCCATGGATTCTGCATCGAAAGCAAAAATTGATTAGCACAAAAAACAACAAGGCAACAAGTACGGAAAAAAGAACTTGACGAGAGCCGCGTACTAGGATCTACGCGGCAGAGCCCTCCCCTGTAGAGAACGTCCTCCGTCAAATCCTTCCAATCATACTTTGGCCGGTCAAGGAGGGTCCGGACCGCCTCTTCTTCTTCTACTGTAAGCCTCGGCAGCGCCGTCGCCCTCTTGGGCACCCCTTCTGCCCAATTAGTGGGGATCGGCCAGGCCTCTCAACTCCGCACGACGAACCACTTCTCTCGCCAGTGCTTGATAGAGTCGGGGCAGACGACGAGCCTGCCGCCGTGCCTCGGAGTCAGATAATACCGGTACTCCGACTTGTTCCCTTGATGGAGCCGGTATATCGTCCGAAGCACGTTCAGCTGCGGCTCGATCCCTGTGGCCTGGTAGTGGAGAACGAAGCCATTAATCACTCGCCACGCGTTCGGCATGAGCTGAATGGGGCTGACCCCGTACCAGCTCACCACGGTAACAGCGAACGCGTGGAGAGGTAGCCGAGCACCGGCGATAAAGGCATCGACCGGCCAGCAACACATGGTCACTGGCAGCGGCAAATTAGCCCTAACCCCGGGGCCCGGCAGCATGATTTCGTACTCCTCCGGGATGAAAAAAGAGTCCCGGATCGCAGCCAATTCCTCCTCGCGCAGGATCGACGCCGCGTCGTCCGCCTCCGTCGTCTCCCTCGCTTCGTTCTCCTCGAAGGACCTCTCCCTCCCATGGACGATTCGCTCGGCCTGGTCCTTCGGGAGCTGCCTGACCCTGTGTAGCCCCGTCAGCGGACCTGGCAGCTGTCCGAACTCCCCCATCCTCTTCGGATCCTCGACAATTGAATCCTTGCCGAACACCTTGCCCTTGGTTGGAGTCGGAGTCGAGTCCTCGGCGCCTTCAAGGGAGGGCTCGGACCAAGAGACTTCATCTGAGACAGAAGCTACAGACATAATTTATAAATTACCTTAAGGGAGAGAGCTGCCGAAAAACTTCGCCTGAGTCAAACGCCGGCCACCGGAAAAACTCGCCTGAAGCACAAGAAAACGCCTGAGCAAATGAGAGGAGAAATGAGAAATGAGAGGGGGGGGGTGAGGATTTATAGAAGGGGGGCACTCCCAACGAGGCTAATGGGCTCGTACGACCGGCCCATCTAAACCAAGCGGCGGAGCGATCCCAATCGTCACCTCGCTAACTGCAACGAATCATGAGTTGAATTTAATGCGCATCCCATCTGATAGAAGCCCAGAGGTCATTGCAATTAATGAACGTCCCATCTGTCAGGGTTGTCAGAGTTGTCAGAGGTGTCAGAGGTTCAAATGGTGCACAGAAAAAACAAACTCCCAAAAACGACAAGTCTGGGAGTTCGGCACTCACCGCCGAGCGTTCGTGGCACCGACCCTGTTACGGGGTAAAAATCAAGTTCGGCACTCACTGCCGAGCGCTCGTGACACCGACCCTGTTACGGGGTAAAAATCAAGCTCGGCATTCACTGTCGAGCGTTCGTGACACCGACCCTATTACGGGGTAAAAAACAAGTTCGGCACTCACTGCCGAGCGTTCGTGACACCGACCCTGTTACGGGGTAAAAATCAAGCTCGGCACTCACTGTCGAGCGTTCGTGACACCGACCCTGTTACGGGGCAAAAAACACGTTCGGCACTCACTGCCGAGCGTTCGTGACACCGACCCTGTTACGGGGTAAAAAACAAGTTCGGCACTCACTGCCGAGCGTTCGTGACACCGACCCTGTTACGGGGTAAAAATCAAGCTCGGCACTCACTGTCGAGCGTTCGTGACACCGACCCTGTTACGGGGCAAAAAACAAGTTCGGCCCTCACTACCGAGCGTTCGTGACACCGACCCTGTTACGGGGTGAAGAACAAGTTCGGCACTCACTGCCGAGCGTTCGTGACACCGACCCTGTTACGGGGTAAAGAACAAGTTCGGCACTCACTGCCGAGCGTTCGTGACACCGACCCTGTTACGGGGTAAAGAACAAGTTCGGCACTCACTACCGAGCGTTCGTGACACTGACCCTGTTACGGGGTAAAGAACAAGTTCGGCACTCACTGCCGAGCGTTCGTGACACCGACCCTGTTACGGGGTAAAAAACAAGTTCGGCACTCACTGCCGAGCGTTCGTGACACCGACCCTGTTACGGGGTAAAAAACAAGTTCGGCACTCACTGCCGAGCGTTCGTGACACCGACCCTGTTACGGGGTAAAGAACAAGTTCGGCACTCACTGCCGAGCGTTCGTGACACCAACCCTGTTACGGGGTAAAAAAATAAGTTCGGCACTCACTGCCGAGCGTTCGTGACACCGACCTCGTTACGGGGTAAAGAACAAGTTCGGCAGATCGCCAGACCCACTCCTAGCGCTCGCAGCTATGCCGAACTCGCTTTTCTCTCTGGAAAAGCTTGCCGAACTGCATATGGACCTCGGCCTCCTAGTCGGCGAGCCCTGGGGAGAGTCTAAGGCGCGATACAGACGTATGAGACCCCCGAACGACGAATTGACGCTTCGCAAGGGTAAAGAGGATATCCCTGCAAGAATGCCACATGACCATCAGAGCTCATGAGCAACTCGGAGCTCAATCCACTTGGCAAATCACCTCACTGCCTCCTCCGGACTCACAACCCTCCATTTGAACTCCGATATAACTCCGCCGGCCATTAGATAGTCAAACTACTCCTCAAAGGCTGATCAAGCTCAGTCTTTAGGAGTGGGGGGCTCGTGATATGGCTAAAAATGGGGTTAAATCGGAACCGTCCAAATTAAGTACGAATCTTGAGACGTGGGGGTAAAATGGTGATTTCGCCTACAAGAGGGTCCGAAATAGGTGTTGGGTCTTCTCCCCAAGGACCCAGTAACCTACGAACGGGCCCACCAACAAGAGGGTGCGGATTTTAACCCGCTGCACACCCAATCCAGCGAGATAAAATCAGGGTCCCTGATTAATCTTGATCAACGGCCCAGATATACATCTATCTTTTCACCAGGATTTGGGGATAAAATTCCTCATCTGATTATGGGGAATATTCCTTATCAAATCACCAGGATTACATTCCCAATTTGTTCCCTGAGACGCCTATAAATACCCCCCGTCCATCTCCATTAAGAGGTAATCAATCTTTCACCAGTTTTTGCGCTCTTTCATAGTCTGCCAGATTACTGACTTGAGCGTCGGAGGGTGCGTCGCCGGGAACAACCCCGGTGTCTCGCACTTTTTGCAGGTGCACGGCAGGAACGACGATCGAGGCCCAACGGAACAGGTACACAGGTCTTCTATTCAGTTTCCCTAAGAATCCACAAGTTCTATCTGTTTGCCCCCACACCAAATTTAGCGGCAACAGTTGCCATACAATAGATGGTCAAGTTCGCAAATCTAGTTGGTACCTAGCTATAAATATATTGTACCTAACCAGATCTGTCTTTCGATACTCCAATTCACTTCTGTTCCAACGAGTAATTTTCAGTCTTTGGTTAGCGACTCACAATGTGTCGTCCACATTTTCTGTTTTTACAGTGATTGGTACACACACATGGGTATATTCATATGCCCAGTACTGAGAATAGAAAGACGTATTAGTTTGGAAAATGCGTATATTGTGAATTTAATTAAAGACTTGAATTAATAAAATTACCTCTAGTACTTGCCATGGGCCGTTGAATGTTCTTACTATATTCCAGGAACAAGAATCCAGGGACATGCATAACAGTGCGAAAGCTTGACTACCCCTATCAAATGAGCCAACTTTAGATATATCTACAAGGGCTGCAAGCCAACCATACCTAACAACGGAAGCAACATTGGTAAAAAGTAATTCGCCCAAGAAGTAGAAAAAAAAAGACACGGACAACTGTAAGGGCTATAACGGTATCGGGTTTTGCTGCCTCAATCACACTGCAGTGAAAATATTTCTTCAAAAACAAATAACGTATTGACTGAAACTTCCAATCATCGGAAGTTAATTCGGAAAAGAAGCGAGCCTGTACTAACTCGAATGGATATTCCTCGTCGTTAGATGGTGGTGGATCGCCTGTAACGCCCCGAATCTCAAATACACTGAATTCGAGATATTCTACAGGATCTTTCCACTTCCTTTAGTACAATTTTACAAGGAAATTTAAACTTTTCACTTTACATCAGAGTTTACATCAAACTTTACACTTTACATTGCACAGTGGAAGTAAAATTTACAACAATTGAATAAATGTACAACAACAATTGAATAATCTTTAAGCATCCTTTCCTCTTTAATCTTTATCATATCATTTACCTGCATATAAGACTGTGGGTACGTCAGTTTATTCAACCGACGATCGTTATACACGGCCATCCTCTCTATGCCGGAAATAGATAACTTATTTTCCATATTTAGCAAACACAAACTTGTCACATATCAAACTAAAGGGACTACCCTATTGATGTCGTGTTGTGATTGTGCACTTAGTCCTTAATGCAGTTATTTATGTTACATGACACTAATGCGCACTTGTTCGGATTCTATGCATCCCATACTACATAGGTCCGAGGGCAAGCCCTTAATCGTTCTTCATCTTTGTAGGGTTCAATCCCTCGTTATGACTTAATCTACTACTGTAATTACGGTAGGTATCTTAGATGATCTATGAGTACAAGCACGTGTATAGAAAATCCTGGAGGGGAATCCCACGTCATGTCACGACGCATCGTGAAGACAGCCTGTGGCAATTCAGCCACACTTCATGGCACACGATCCTCTTACAGTCACCAAACATCCCACAAGCGTCGCCACCGGGACGATAATTCTGGAGTAGTGCCCACACCATGTCTTGATGCATCAAGCAGGCAGCCTGTGGATCACTCTCACACCGCCAATCCGATGGCCCTCATACTCGTGTTTTTCTCCTACTTTCATCACGTCTCCACTATGTACTAATCCTTAGTTTTTATCAAAATCATGAACAAAAATCAAAGCTCTAGAGTTAGCCTCTCGACTAAACCGGCCTTATTCATTCATTCAAACACGACCAACCTTGGTCTTTCATTTCAATTTTCATTTCATTTCATTTTCAAATGTCGGGGGAGACTTAGCTACTCTTTTTGATTCAATTTTCAATTCACAATTTTCAAAATGAGCATTTCCAACTCATAAATTCATTTGTTGATTTGTCACACTCAAAAGTATTTCTCTTTACCAATCATGATTTCTAATTCGTTCAAATAGTCCATAACTATACATGAAATTCCACTATTCATCATGTAACTCATGAAATGTTATTTCCACATACAAACCCACATCATTAATTATTCAATCAAAGGTGAACATTTACACTTCATAATTTCCACACTATTCTCAAATGAGAATAAATTGCATCACATCACACAATATAATTTCTTTCTTGACTATATTAATCTTCCAATCATTCATTCCATGTTCTTTTTGCAAGATACAACTTTCACAAAATATACATATAGAACCATAGTTCTATTTATGCATTTTATTCTCAAATCATAGTTTATTTCATGCAAATAATTCTCAAATTATTTTTATAAAGTCCTACATATTTTTAGAAGAATAACCATATTTTTTCCATAATTTTTTGATCTTACATATTTTTAGAAGAATAACCATATTTTTTCCATAATTTTTTGATCACCAAAACGTTAAAAAATAAGTTTTTCCAATCTTGCCAAGGGCAAGATTCGAACACAGAACCCCGGAGAACGCAGCCGACAACACAAACCACTACGCCAAAGGTGATAGACGGTATAAGTACGGCTGAGAGCTTTAAATGCTCTCGGCTGCGCACTTTAAACTTTTTTTTTTCAAAAATGCAAAGGTACGTTACTGAGGGGATTCGAACCAGCAACCTCAGAGAAACAGGCCGCTCGCTCCGACCACGTGAGCTATGTGCTCAGGTTGTCAACTATACTTCGAAATTCTTTTTAAATCAATTCTCTCTGTATTTAAAACATTTCGACGTTCATAGAATTCTCATTTCAATTTGCTTTTATAGAATTTACTGTAAATTTCCAGATTGGCTATTCTCAACCTAAAATATACTCCAGTATAATAAAGAGTAATTTTTTTCAATAATTAATACATATTTTCATACAACTAATTCGAAATATGAACTATCACTACTACATTTTCTTCTCTTTTCGACATTTCTTAGCAATTAGCATTCTAATCTCTTTATCAACAAATTTCACATTAGTTCTCCGTCTTTAATCATTTACCCAACATACAAACTCATATTTTAAATTATTCATGCCCACATTAACACAAAAGATCTATTTAACACATGAAATAGCATTATCAATCTACTAACTTTTGTATGTAATTCTTGATGGTAATAAATGTGTTTTCTTCAATCAATCCATGATCCTAATCAATTCACATACAACTTAAATAATAGAACCACATACAAATTTGCATATCCACATTTCAATCATTCAATAGGTTATTTTTCCTAATTAAGTGTACTCTTCTTAATCTTTTTCATGCTTCATTCATTCATTTCTAACATGCATTTCTAATTTAGAAATATGGAGAATTTACCCACCTCAATGGAGAGACAAACACAATTAGCAACTTCCTAAACAAAAGTCATTGCACACGAACGGTCCTCCTCCTAGAAGCACGCACTCGAGCCTCCAAAAGCACCAAAACCGAGCTCCACACAAGCCCACCGAGCACTCCAAAACCGGCCCTTCTTCTCCTTAGTGTTGCAAGCACAATCCCACACACTCTCAATCTTTTAACTCACACAATCACTACTAGATAAAGTATTTTAGACTATAGGTTTGGAAGGATTAATAGGCACAAGAATAACTAGCCATGGGGGGGGAGGGGGTATTTATACTAAAAAACAAAGAGAATGGATGGCTAGGATCAAGTGATTGGTTATAAGATGGAGGGCTAAGATGAAAGTAGGAGTTGCATTAACTACCCACCACCAAGTAACCACCAAGCATGATCACCACTAAAATTTTGATTTTCCCTCCAAAAGATTGCAACCGGCAATGCTAGGAATGTGCATATTGCACGTGTATGTGCAATGCACGTGCATGCCACTTGGTCCAAAAATTGTACATTAAATTTTTGTATAAAAATAAAATAGTCTTTAAATTGTATTCTACATGACAAGTTGTATAAAAATAGTTCATGGGCTTTAGTTTTGGGCCAAAATAATTATTTTAAAAATAAAATAAATAAATTAAATTTTTGGGCTTTAGGAAAAAGGCTTTTTGTCTAATTGAAAGAAGGCTTTATAGAAAAATAATTAAAGGCACATATTTAAATATCTATACTCATCCTGATGAAAATATTTACCAAAAATATTGCACGTGCACACTACGTGCAAAATAAAAATAATTTTTCATTAAATGAAAAATCAGGACATTACAATACTTCCTCCTTAGAATAGTTCCGTCCCCGAAACTATAGTCAAGAGCGAGAAAACAAACAACACTCACAACAAGAACAAAAAGATACAAAGATACAAATCAAGCAAAAAGCTCAGGATAGTCCTTCAACATCCTCTCCTCAGACTCCCAAGTAGCCTCTTCAACCAAATGGTTTCTCCAGACTACCTTGACCATCGGCATCGTCTTATTCCTCAAGACTTTCTCTCGACGATCAACAATCTCGACAAGAGACTCGCTGTAATTCAGATCCAACTGCAAACCTTCCGGCACTTCAAGCAAATGATGACTCGGATTTGGAATATAACCTCTCAGCATAGACACATGGAAGACATTGTGCACCTGAGATAACTCTTCCGGTAACTCAAGCCAGTAAGCATTTTTCCCGATCCTTTTCAATATCTTATACGGGCCTATAAACCTCGGGGCTAACTTCCCGCCTTCGCCAAATCGAACCACATCTTTACTGGGTGATACTTTCAGAAAGACGAAGTCACCAACCTCAAACTCAAGGTCCCTTCTACGGTTGTCTGCATAGCTTTTCTGCCTGCTCTGAGCTTCTACCAACCTTTCCTGATCAGAACAATCTTCTCAGAGGTTTGCTGCACAAGCTCAGGACCAAACAACTGACGCTCCCCCAACTTCAAACCAACAAACAGGTGTTATGCACTTCCTGCCATACAAAGCTTCGTATGGCGCCATCCCGATATTAGTCCGAAAACTATTGTTGTAGGCAAACTCTACCAAAGGTAAATGCCTTTCCCAACTGCCTCAAAAGTCTAGTATACAACACCGAAGCATATCCTCAAGAATACGGTTGACTCGTTCGGTCTGCCCATCGGTTTGCGGATGAAAAGCAGTGCTGAAATCTGTCTTGGTACCCAAAGCTGTCTGAAGACTCCTCCAGAAATGCGAAGTAAACCGCGCATCTCGATCAGACACAATAGTTGACGGAACACCATGAAGCCGGACAATCTCGCCAACATACCACTCAGCCAACTTGTCCATCGAAGCAGTGAGTTTCATCGCAAAAAAGTGAGCGGACTTGGTTAGTCGATCGACTATAACCCAAATCGCATCATTGCCTTTAGGACTCTTAGGCAATCCCGTAATGAAATCCATACTGATGTTATCCCACTTCCATTCCGGAATAGGTAACGGCAGTAATAGACCTCCGGGTCTCTGATTTTCGGCTTTGACTTGCTCATAAACCTCACACTTCGCCACAAATTCAGCCACATCCCGCTTCAAACTTGACAACCAGAAATGCTATTTGATCTCTTTGTACATCTTAGTACTCCCAGGATGTACTGACAAAAGAGTAGCATGCGCCTCCTGAAGAATACTCTCTTTCAGGTCCACCTGATTCGGAACACATAGTCTATCTCCGAACTACAGCACTTCATCCTTGATTTGAAATCTGGGCAACCTACCAGCACCAACCTGCTCCTTCATCTCCAAGATATCAGCATCAACCTCCTGACTTGCAATAATCCTTCCACTCAATGTAGGCTGAATCCTCAACTGAGCTAAAGATGCTTCCAATCCTTGCAAGACAACTTCAATACCTGCTCGGTCCAATTCCTCAATCAGATGCTTCTAAGTCGTAATCAAACTGGCTAAACTGCTCTTGCGACTAAGTGCATCAGCAGCAACATTAGCCTTCCCTGGATGATACTTGATCTCAGGTCGCATGTCCTCAAGCACTTCCAACCATCTCCGCTGCCTCAAATTCAGATCCCTCTGCTGATATATGTACTTCAACCTCTTGTGGTCCGTGTACATGTTCAATTTCTCACCGTACACGTAGTGCCTCCATTGCTTCAGGGCAAAGATAATCGCAGCCAACTCTAGATCATGAGACGGGTAATTCTTCTCATGCGGTCGTAGTTGCCTAGACCCATAAGCGATTACTCTTCCTTCTTGTATTAAGACACAATTAAGCCCACGATGTGAAGCATCACTGTAAACATCATACTCAACACCTGCTCTAGGCAAAGCCAAAATAGGTGCAGTAGTCAGCTTCTCCTTCAGCTCCTGAAAGCTTGTCTCACATTGCTCAGTCCACTTGAAGTTCACATTCTTCTTGGTCAGATCAGTAAGCGGCACGGCTATCTGAGCATAACCTTGAATGAATTTCCTGTAGTATCCAGTCATTCCAAGAAAACTTCTGACTTCCTTCACTGTAGTAGGCCTAGCCCAATCTCTCACTGCCTCTATCTTCTGAGGGTCAGTTGCCACTCCCTTCTTAGAAAGGATGTGACCTAGGAATGCCACTTCAGATTTCCAGAAATCACACTTGGATAGCTTGGCATACAACTTCTGCTCTTCCAGCTTCTTTAAAACTGCTGCCAAATGCTCGGTGTGCTCCTCCTCTGACTTGGAGTACACAAGGATATCGTCGATAAACACCACGACGAAAAAATCAATGAACGGCCTCAGAACTCTGTTCATCAAATCCATGAAGATTGCGGGTGCATTCGTCACTCCAAATGGCATAACTAAGAATTCGTAATGCCCATGCCGCATTCTAAATGCAGTTTTATGCACATCTTCAGCTTTCACTCGAACTTGGTGATATCCTAATCGAAGATCTATTTTGGAGAAAACAGCTGCTCCTTGTAGACGATCGAATAAATCATCAATTCGAGGAATAGGATACTTATTCTGAACAGCGACCTTATTCAGCTCCCGGTAATCAATACACATTCTCATCGATCCATCCTTTATCTTTTCCAAAAGCACTGGTGCTCCCCAAGGTGACGCACTAGGTTGAATAAAGCCTTTCTCCAACAGTTCCTCAATCTGCCGTTTCACCTCATCCTGTTCCACTGGAGCTATCCTATACGGTGCCTTAGAAATGGGTGCACTTCCCGGTTGAACAGTGATGCTGAACTCTACATCACGATGCGGGGGTAACCCAGGAAAGTCATCCAAGAACACAGTCGGATAGTCCCGAACCACAGGAATCCCTTGCACTTCCACAGGAGTCTCTTCCTTGCGGATAGCTGCCACCAGCTTAGAACACTTCTTCTTCCCTTGGAAAGTGACTTCAGGTTCACCTGGATCCTTCACTGTTACTGTCTTGGTCTTACACTCGATGCTTGCACTGTACACGGACATCCAATCAATAACATCGACTCCCAAGATAGTCAGCTCGATCAGATCATTCCCAAAGATTCGATCTCCAATTACGATCTCACAATCAGCATAATACCGATCAGTGGTTAAAGTTTCCCCTGATGAAGTAGCTACTGCTAAGATCTTGCCTGGAAAAATCTTCGGTTCAACTCCCAACACTTTAGCAAATTTAGGAGACACAAAAGTATGAGAGGATCCAGTATCGAACAACACAACAGCTTTCATTCCATTAAGATAAAGTTCTCCTGTTACATAATACACACTCATTACGTAACAGTTCACTTAATAAACGGGAAAAAAGAAATGACAAAAACCTCCAAACATCAGCCCTCGTACTAGTGATGACATGATCTACTTCATCAGCATCAGCTTCCGTCAAGGCAAATACTCGCCCTGGTTGGTACGGTCTCTTCCTAGTCTGTTGCGTTGATACATTGCGATCACCATTCCGTGGTTTGAGACATTGAGTTGGTAATGTCCTGTTTCACCACAGTTGTAGCAAGTTACCGCAGGAGGTCTCACCACACTGTTTCCAGGTCCTCTAGCCACACTAATAGCATTCGCCCCTGTCGGTTTGAACCTTTGTGCAGATGGTTGTCCCTTGAAACTCCCAGAATTGGCGGGCCTCTTTCCAGACTGCCAGTTGTTCCTCCGGTTCTGAACAACATGGAATTGCTCCATATCTGCTTCCGTCGCTGCTGCCCTCTTGACCAACTTATCAAATCTTCTGATACCAAGGAGTATCATCCGGGACCTCAAGCTCGGCCTCAATCCATGCTCGAACTTACGAGCCTTCTTAGCCTCATCCATCACTAATTCAGGAGCATACCTAGAGAGCTGAGTAAATTTGGTCTCGTACTCTCTCACTGACATACTACCTTGCTGTAGTGACAGAAACTCCATAGCCTTCTTTTCTTGAACATCGGAGGGTAAATAGTGACTGCAGAATTCTTCCAGAAATTCCTCCCAGCCAAGCACTATGCCTCCCATGGTCCTCTTCATCGACTGCCACCAAACAGCCGCATCTTTCTCAAGTTGCAGAGTTGCCAATTTCACCGTACTGCCTTCCGGGGTCTCCAGCACTTCAAAGATTGTCTCCACTTGACGAATCCAGTTGTCAGCCGCATCAGGGTCTGACTTCCCTTCGAATACAGGCGGTTTCATTCGCTTGAACGATTCCACAAGTTTAATCGCTTCGGGTACCGGATTCACAGGTCCCCTTCCTTGGTTCTGATTCATAGCCACAGCGTTGAGCGTCGATAGACCCTCGCAAGTTCCGTTTCCAGATCCAGACCATCCCCGTTTCTAGCTCCTCTTCTAGCCATATTCTGATACAAAAGATCCATTAAATTCGAAGTATAAGATATGAATTTTAAATCAACTTGTATTTCATTGAATTCCAAACTTTATACATTCGAATTGAAAAACATTTCTTGACATCAGAATGAAAACAGTAGAAGCTACAACAGTCTAACTCCTACGGTTCCTCTTCGCTTCTCGAAGTTCTCCCCGTAGTTCGTCAACTTCATCCTTCAGCACATCGGTCAAATTCTTCCTCTTCTCGAGTTCCCATACCCGATGACTGAGAACTGAAAAAGTCGTCCTTACGCTTTGCCAGCTGAGCCTCCAATAATCCGACTCTCTCTCGCAGTGTCTCTACCTGCTTCTGAAGAGAAGTCACAAGACTATTTGGAACTTGTTCTTCTTCTTCGTCAGAAGAAGAGTCATCAGATGAATCTGGAGGTGGGGTGATCTCTCGGGATTCAGGCCATTCTTCTCCATCAGAATCTGCTTGCCCTGGATAGTACTCGTCCTCGGAATCTGCCTGTCCAGGATGCTACTCTTCCTCAATGATATGCAAGTCATCGTCTCCTGCAGGGTCGAAGTGATCAGCCATCTTAGAAATAGAGAGGAAGAAGGATAAGTCATAGAGCAACACAAATGTAAGTCACTTACATTTAAATCTCTAGACTCAAACACACACTCTAATGTCCACTACTAGGGTGTCGTTCCTTATAAATTTGTACAAGAGTGGAAGCGTGGCTCTGATACCACTCTGTAACACCCCGAATCCCAAATACACTGAATTCGAGATGTTCTACAGGATCTTTCCACTTCCTTTAGTACAATTTTATAAGGAAATTTAAACTTTTCACTTTACATCAGAGTTTAAACTTTACACTTTACATTGCACAGCGGAAGTAAAATTTACAACAATTGAATAAATGTACAACAACAATTGAATAATCTTTAAGCATCCTTTCCTCTTTAATCTTTATCATGTCATTTACCTGCATATAAGACTGTGGGTACGTCAGTTTATTCAACTGACGATCATTATATACGGCCATCCTCTCTATGCCGGAAATAGTATAACTTATTTTTCATATTTAGCAAACACAAACTTGTCACATATCAAACTAAAGGGACTACCCTATTGATGTTGTGTTGTGATTGTGCACTTAGTCCTTAATGCAGTTATTTATGTTACATGACACTAATGCGCACTTGTTCGGATTCTATGCATTCCATACTACATAGGTCCGAGGGCAAGCCCTTAATCGTTCTTCATCTTTGTAGGGTTCAATCCCTCGTTATGACTTAATCTACTACTGTAATTACGGTAGGTATCTTAGATGATCTATGAGTACAAGTACGTGTACAGAAAATCCTGGAGGGGAATCCCACGTCATGTCACGACGCATCGTGAAGATAGCCTGTGGCAATTCAGCCTCACTTCATGGCACACGATCCTCTTACAGTCACCAAACATCCCACAAGCGTCGCCACCGGGACGATAATTCTGGAGTAGTGCCCACGCCATGTCTTGACGCATCAAGCAGGCAGCCTGTGGATCACTCTCACACCGCCAATCCGGTGGCCCTCATACTCGTGTTTTTCTCCTACTTTCATCACGTCTCTACTATGTACTAATTCTTAGTTTTTATCAAAATCATGAACAAAAATCAAAGCTCTAGAGTTAGCCTCTCCACTAAACCGGACTTATTCATTCATTCAAACACGACCAACCTTGGTCTTCCATTTCAATTTTCATTTCATTTCATTTTCAAATGTCGGGGGAGACTTAGCTACTCTTTTTGATTCAATTTTCAATTCACAATTTCCAAAATGAGCATTTCCAACTCATAAATTCATTTGTTGATTTGTCACACTCAAAAGTATTTCTCTTTTCCAATCATGATTTCTAATTCGTTCAAATAGTCCATAACTATACATGAAATTCCACTATTCATCATGTAACTCATGAAATGTTATTTCCACATACAAACCCACATCATTAATTATTCAATCAAAGGTGAACATTTACACTTCATAATTTCCACACTATTCTCAAATGAGAATAAATTGCATCACATCACACAATATAATTTCTTTCTTGACTATATTAATCTTCCAATCATTCATTCCATGTTCTTTTTGCAAGATACAACTTTCACAAAATATACATATAGAACCATAGTTCTATTTATGCATTTTATTCTCAAATCATAGTTTATTTCATGCAAATAATTCTCAAATTATTTTTATAAAGTCCTACATATTTTTAGAAGAATAACCATATTTTTTTCATAATTTTTTGATCCTACATATTTTTAGAAGAATAACCATATTTTTTTCATAATTTTTTGATCACCAAAACGTTAAAAAATAAGTTTTTCCAATCTTGCCAAGGGCAAGATTCGAACACAGAACCCCGGAGAACGCAGCCGACAACACAAACCACTACGCCAAAGGTGATAGACGGTATAAGTACGGCTGAGAGCTTTAAATGCTCTCGGCTGCGCACTTTAAACTTTTTTTTTTCAAAAATGCAAAGGTACGTTACTGAGGGGATTCGAACCAGCAACCTCAGAGAAACAGGCCGCTCGCTCCGACCACGTGAGCTATGTGCTCAGGTTGTCAACTATACTTCGAAATTCTTTTTAAATCAATTCTCTCTGTATTTAAAACATTTCGACGTTCATCGAATTCTCATTTCAATTTGCTTTTATAGAATTTACTGTAAATTTCCAGATTGGCTATTCTCAACCTAAAATATACTCCAGTATAATAAAGAGTAATTTTTTTCAATAATTAATACATATTTTCATACAACTAATTCGAAATATGAACTATCACTGCTACATTTTCTTCTCTTTTCGACATTTCTTAGCAATTAGCATTCTAATCTCTTTATCAACAAATTTCACATTAGTTCTCCGTCTTTAATCATTTACCCAACATACAAACTCATATTTTAAATTATTCATGCCCACATTAACACAAAAGATCTATTTAACACATGAAATAGCATTATCAATCTACTAACTTTTGTATGTAATTCTTGATGGTAATAAATGTGTTTTCTTCAATCAATCCATGATCCTAATCAATTCACATACAACTTAAATAATAGAACCACATACAAATTTGCATATCCACATTTCAATCATTCAATATGTTATTTTTCCTAATTAAGTGTACTCTTCTTAATCTTTTTCATGCTTCATTCATTCATTTCTAACATGCATTTCTAATTTAGAAATATGGAGAATTTACCCACCTCAATGGAGAGACAAACACAATTAGCAACTTCCTAAACAAAAGTCATTGCACACGAACTGTCCTCCTCCTAGAAGCACGCACTCGAGCCTCCAAAAGCACCAAAACCGAGCTCCACACAAGCCCACCGAGCACTCCAAAACCGGCCCTTCTTCTCCTTAGTGTTGCAAGCACAATCCCACACACTCTCAATCTTTTAACTCACACAATCACTACTAGATAGAGTATTTTAGACTATAGGTTTGGAAGGATTAATAGGCACAAGAATAACTAGCCATGGGGGGGGAGGGGGTATTTATACTAAAAAACAAAGAGAATGGATGGCTAGGATCAAGTGATTGGTTACAAGATGGAGGGCTAAGATGAAAGTAGGAGTTGCATTAACTACCCACCACCAAGTAACCACCAAGCATGATCACCACTAAAATTTTGATTTTCCCTCCAAAAGATTGCAACCGGCAATGCTAGGAATGTGCATATTGCACGTGTACGTGCAATGCACGTGCATGCCACTTGGTCCAAAAATTGTACATTAAATTTTTGTATAAAAATAAAATAGTCTTTAAATTGTATTCTACATGACAAGTTATATAAAAATAGTTCATGGGCTTTAGTTTTGGGCCAAAATAATTATTTTAAAAATAAAATAAATAAATTAAATTTTTGGGCTTTAGGAAAAAGGCTTTTTGTCTAATTGAAAGAAGGCTTTATAGAAAAATAATTAAAGGCACATATTTAAATATCTATACTCATCCTGATGAAAATATTTACCAAAAATATTGCACGTACACACTACGTGCAAAATAAAAATAATTTTTCATTAAATGAAAAATCAGGGCATTACATCGCCAATACCAATGGATATTCCCGTTAACATCGCATAATCCAACGGGGTAAATCCCAACTCACCACACGGAAGATGAAATGTATGGGTAGTGTCCCACCTTCTCTCAACCAAAGCCTCAACAAGCTTATGAGATGAATTCTCCGTATCAATTGTGAAAAAACGCTGCCAGCCAGTATTATCAATAAATTCTTTTATTACTGGGATACGAGAGCATACCTTGTAAGCTTTTATTGGACTATTTCAATTTTTCCTAAATGTCCAAAATTCACCAAAAGAACATTGAGTAATATTCTTACAAATATGAGGCCGGTTGTCGACTACCTTGTCGACTACTGATGTCCACATTGTTGGATCGCGCAAATCCACATCTTCAATATTCGATTCAGGTTGTTTGCCTCTATTGCCATGATCAGAACTAACTTGACCCTTTGATTTGAGGATACCAATAATCGCCGTATCGACATAATTCTTTTTATATATAAAGTATATTTAAGCTACAATAGTTGAGACAGAGGCAATCTATTATGTTAAGTTTGAAGTTTCATCTTGAAGATTAACTATGTTTATATAGAAGGAGGAACCAAGGGCATTTTTGTCCAATTATTTTTTTCAAAGGCAAAATGATTTACGCTTGAGAATTAATCTGATTCTCTTTTGAATTTAACGGAAGAGATGAAGATCAAAACTTCGTCCGTGAACCACTTTTCCCACCACATTTGTCGGACGAAGTTAGATTCCCCCCCCTCCCCCCGCACCCATTTTTTAATTGGACGGACGGTAAAAGATTACCCGTCCCGTCCAATTTTTTAATAAAAATAAGCCCCCCCTTCGTCTGACGATAAAGAGTTTATCGTCTGTTCGAAAAATGAAATTTTTGTTTGGTATTTTTTACAAGGACGGTAAACAATTTTCCGTCTCTTTTTTTTTGTTTGCGAAAATTTTGTAGAACGGTAATTGATCTTACGTCGCTTCGAATTTTTACTTCAGACGACAATTCTTTTTCGTCTGAGTCATTTTTTGGCCATTGACGACGGCAGCGCAAAGCTATTTTAACGGTTTCCATTTGCCAAATACCCAAAAAAATAGCTGCAGACGACTACAAATTCTCTAAGTTCATCTGTATGATAGGCTTCTCAAAGTCATGCTTAAGGACATTGCATATCCCCTTTTTACTGCCTAACTGAAAATCTTGATTTTTTTTTTTTTTTGTTTTTTGAATTTATCAAACAGGTTGAAGCATATGCTCCCCGAATTCATCAAAAAGTTTTTAATGAATGAAGCGTACAACCAAGAATAAATAGAATGATGCTCATTGCGCAGGGCCGGCCCTGAGTTCCCGGAGGCCTGAGGCGGACTATTGAAATAATTATTTTTGGGAGCTCCTATTAACAATATTTTTTTATGCGCAAAATACGTGTCTATATTTAGAAGGTAATTACAAATTTGAGAACGTCTAAAATCGCAAAAATTTCGGGAGCATGAGGTAGCCGCCTCAAGGGTGGGGCCAGCTCTAAGCATATGCTCCCCGAATTCATCAAAAAGTTTTTAATGAATGAAGCGTACAACCAAGAATAAACAGAATGATGCTCATTTCTCCAACATGATGGGGGATGAACAGTATGATGCTCCTTCCTCCCAACATACCGGGAGTATATGACACGCATTCCCACCAAAAGACTCCAAAAAAGCCCCCACTAACTATATCCCATCCAAATTAGTACATATACGTAAGAAGTAAAATAAACCACAAAGAAAGGCCACTGAACCATCCCAATGGTAGAAGGCATCCCTTGCAGAACTCCTGACACCCCTCCGACTTGGTCTCGTATATGGACATCGTATTTGGACATAGCGATGTTGCTAAATCGCTTCTTGACCTTCTTCTTTGTGGAAGTACATGGTTCTCCAAACAGGAAGAAAATATTATACTTGATAATAGACAGAATATATGCAGATCATAATGCAGGTGTGACCGTGTGAGCTCCTAAAGGTTATGTATTTTCTCTCGATCCTGAGCACGATGCCAACACCAAATTTTTTCTATTAGGTTTTTGTGTTTTTGTATCCATCCATGCCTCTAATGTAAACTATTATAATACTAGTTTAGTTTAGTCCCATTAGAGCATCCACAGTCGTTCATGCCAATTTTTGGGTATATAGCAATTTAGAAATAGGAAAAAAGGAATGTTGCTGCAGTTGTTGAAAGCTAAAATATAGCCGGACGGTAGATTATTATCCGTCCATTAAGAATAACGTGGTATAATCGTCCGTCCCATATTTTTTTTTTAATCACTAAAAGACAAAAAAAAAAAAAAAGTGGAAAAATTCCTGGACGGAATATAATCCACCTTCTAGTGTGATTGACGGATCATTATCAACCTTCCCATTTTATTTCGTTTGTTTTTTTTTTTAACCACTAGAAGACGAAAAAAAAAAAAAATGGAAAAATTCCTGGACGGGATATAGTCCACCTTCTAGTGAGATTGATGGATCATTATCCACCGTCGGTTGACTTTTTTTTTTTTTTTAGAAAACCCAGCGACGGATTATAATGTACTGTTAATCTCCTCAGACGGTTAATAATCAACCGTCGGTTGTCAATTATTTTTTTTTTCTTTTTTCAAAAATTGGTTAATCATTGGGTCAACGTACTTTTTGTACGAAACGGAGGATTATCTTCCGTCAATTAGGACGGACGGATTATAATCTTGCGTTAGCTATATTTTGGAAATAGCCAAATCGTCTGCTATATTTGGCAAGGAACTGTTCATCGTATACCCAAATTTTGGGTATTTGGACGACGACTGCAGCTCGTTTTTTTTTATTTTTTCCAAATTTTGGGTATTTAGCCCACGACTGTGGATGCTCTTAGTGGACGTAATAAGTTAGCTTGTACCCTCTCCTATATAGAAGATTCTGTATTCAGTAGAGATCATCTAACGGAATATTATTTTATTCTCCAATACTATATATTAAAATCCTATCAGAGCTGTCTATTTTATTATTTTATTATTATTTTATTATTTTATTATTGAGTTCATGCTATCTATTTAATCTATGCAGTTTAAGCTTTCTTCTCCTTTCGGACCTTCTGGTAGAGCATGTCTTTTTAACACAGTCCTCTTGTTTGATTGTGTTTGCAGGATCAAGGGTAGATCATTCTGCTCTTTTATCTCATTTTGGCAGTGTGGTAGTCTGCTTTTTGCTCATTCTCATCGCTGGTGCTGCCTGGCAGGGGATTTTCTGGTTTCCTTTTTCTGTCTCCCGTTCCCTTTACAGGCTTCAGCTATCGATGCTCTTTCAACTGGCATATCTCCGTTTTGTTCCAATCGCTATTTTGATGGGCTGCCATCTTTGTTTTGTTCTCTGGCGATCAGTTCTTGCCTTAACCATCAGGTCCGGTCTTGCTTAAGAGGAGACCCTTAATGTAGCTGTGTTGTGTTTCTTTTGTTTTGGGAGTATTTTGGATGGTTGTTTTCTTCGGTGGTTGTATGTATCTTATGACTGTGCTATCTCTATGTTTATATTGGGCCTGTTCTGTTTGTGCTCGTTTTTGTCGGTTGGTTTTTTCCTGCCTCTTCATTTGTGTGTTCTTTTCGCCTGGACGTTTGTCTGGACGTACTCTTCGCTATTTATCTGTTGATAGAGAGGCTGTATCGGTGTTGGATTGTCTTCCATCCGGTGCATTCTTAGCTGTAGCTGCTGTAAGGTATTTTGTTTTCTGGTTGTGCTTCTTGCGCGCTGCCGTTCCGCTTGTTTTTCGGGATGCTGCTGGTTAGAGAGTTCGATCTCGATGAGCGTTGGCAGCCGTCCCATCTCGTCGCCATGCTGCCCCGCTCATACTGGGTTTGGATTTTCATCTTCAGTAGTATCCACCGGTTTCTCACCCCTTTCCTAGCTAGCATGCTATCGTCGGCGTTCGTCTTGGGTGCTCTCATCGATTGCATTGATTATTGTCTGTGGTTCTTATCTGATCCTAATGTAGCTTATTTTTGTATATGATAGGATGTAGGGGGTAGTTTTGTTTTACACCTTGTAAGACCCTCTCATTGTAATCTCGTTTATATATATGCATGGCTGGAGTCGGTGGACTCTATCCGTTTCATCAAAAAAAACATCCTATCAGAGCTAGAGAATTATACTGAAATGAAAAGTTTCACTTCAGAAAAAAAAATACTAGGTCTCTGTGCTTTCTTTCTCTAAAATGAAAAAAAGAAAAAAAGAAAAAAGAAAACAATAAGATACCTTCCGTTGCTTTCTCCTTCTTTTCGCACGACCCAAACCTTCACCCCTCACGCCACAACCACCTCCCTCTCCTTGTCCCCACCGCCACCACCAACCATCTCTCCAGTTGTTGCATCACTGCTGCCGAGCTCTCTCAAATCTAGATCTAGTCTTCCTCACTGATGTGGTTAAAAACCTTATCGGCAGTGGGTCCTTCGCACACCTCGTTGTGATGACCTTCGGCACCTGCGATTGGCAGTGATGGAGCGAACAAGAACAAATCAATGAAACAAGATGAACGAGAGGAAAATATCAAAGTCTTATTCTTTTTTTTTTCTTTTTTTTCTTTTTTTTTTGTTAAGCAGCGGTCTCCACTACAAAATAAAGAGCAATAACTGGCGCAAATTCCCCGGCATTTGGGGTATTTTGCCGGGGGTTTCCCCGGCGTTTATTAAAATGCGCCGGGAATTTTACAAATCCCCGGTGTTGAGAACGCCGGCCAATCCCCCCCCCCCCCCCCCACCCCGCACTAAATTCCCCACTCCCCTCTCTCTTTTTTCACTCGCCCAATCTCTCGCGCCATTCTTCCCTATCTCTCGCACCTCTCCGAAAACCCTATCTCCAAAAACCCCCAATCTCTCCAATCTCAATCTCTCCAATCTCTCCAATAAAAAAAAAACCCAATCTCTCCAATCTCTCCAATAAAAAAAAACCCAATCTCTCCAATCTCAATCTCTCCGAAAACCCTATCTCCAATCTCCAATCTTTCGGAAAACCCTATCTCCAATCTCCCGCGCCTTCTTCGATCTCTCCGATCTCCAATCTTTCCGATCTCCAATCTCTCCGAAAACCCTATCTCTCCAATCTCCAATCTCTCCGAAAACCTAATCTTCGATTTTGTTCCTCTTCGATTTCGTCGCCGTTGGATTTTTCGTCACCGTTGGATTTCGTCGCCGTTGGATCTCGTCGTCGCCGTTGTTCTACACTAAGGTAATTATAGACAAGGTTGAAGCATGTTCTAGTTATTCGCTTTAATCATGAATTAAAACTTGTCTGTTATTCGATTTAATCATGAATTAAATTGATGGATTTTTTTTAGTCAGCCATCAAATCAACACAGTGTTGGCGTTTATGTGGAGTTTTTGAGTGAGGGGAGTATCTTTCTATATCAATACCGGTGTTGTGTTAATCGCTTGATTTATGGGATCTTCGTTGTATCTTAACAACCTGAAATCTTTAGTTTTAAATTATCATTGACCGAAATCTTAGCGTTGTTGGGGAAAGCTGAATATCCTTTGAAAGCTGAATATCCTTTGAATAGAATATTCATCTGTAGATTTTATTTTGTGTATTGAGGAAAGCTGAATATCCTGCTTCCTACTTAAATTTTTAGATGTGCATATAATGGTTGGGGCTCTTCTTCTTTAATTATAGGGCTCTTCTTCGTTGCCTTATATAGAGCTCAAAACAATAACTTGGTGCCGTAATCAACTTGTCTGGTATGAAGTTTGAACTTGATCTTCTTGGGTATGACAAAGGATATGGGGACCTTAGCTTCATTCCTTGAATTTACTAAGGCTACTTGAGTGTGTGTAGTATGAACTATAAAGGTTGAACATGAGTTTTTTGCTATATATTATTTATGAGCATGCTGTTTGAGTTGAAATGGTTTGTATAATTATATTTGTCTCGACATTCCCTGCATTGTAGAGGTTGAACTGAACATTAGTGTGTTTCTCCGAATTAGTATGTTGCATTCAGACTTTTCCTTATTATATGTGATGTCTTGTTGAAAGCCATTAACACTGCTCATCTTGAAGTTGTTCCATGTTGCATCTAGTATTGGCATGGTTCCATCTTGATTGCTTCAATTGATTAGTGCTATCCAACATTTATTCTGAATATGGAAATGCTTTTTTCTAGTTTGATTCATGACCAATCTGCAGAGCCTTCCTGTAGGCCTGCCGCATTTGCTTCTCTTTTTCTTAGTGCTTGGCTAAGAATTCTACATAGTCACTGTTTGTGTTTTCTCATCCTATTTTGTTTTATAAATAAATAATTGCATTCTGTATAGTAGTCACTTGTATAAGATGATATGCGAACGTTTAGCTTACTCGTTTTTGTAGCCTAAATTTCTGATTCTTGGTTGCAAAAATTTAAATGCTCAGATTTGTGAGCTAACATGATTTCATTTTTCCTGTGGGTTATGAGACTTCACTTCGAGGATTTGAACAGCTTTCATCCATACCAAGTTCTTCTTAATTTTTTAATGTATGCTTCATAATTCTTATTAGCAGGTGTGAATTATGCCGCGACGTACAGCGCTAAAAAGAAGGATTGAGGAGCCTCTAAACGAGGAGGATACCCATGTAGAGGTAGGTGAGGGGAGCACCCAGCCACCCCCCCAAAAAAAGACCCGGGGAGCGACAAAGTTAGTTGATGTATGGAAGCTACCCACGGGTCAAAAAATATTAGTGGAGATAAATGGGGATCATCAGCCCATGGGGAAAAATGCAGTGACTTTCGCATCATTCATTGGGTTGATTGCTTGGAATTCGGAGTATCTTCCACTATCATTCGATAGATGGACAAATATCCCCATAGTGACAAGGACTAGAGCTATTGAAGTTATCAAGGTACCATTTATATTTACAGTATTTCTTAAATAGTTTGGTTATAGGTACGATTTTTTTGGATAATGAAGAGTTTGGATTGGTTATGGGTTTGACAATGTTTAACAAAAACTGAACCAATAACCAAATAAGAAAACCAAAAACTTATCACTACACATTATGCCCTCATTTTGGTCCCCGCTTTGGGCATTTACCTTGAACAGGGGAAAAAATACCGTGTTTTCTTTCTATTTTTTGGGGGGAAAGTTTATTCATATATGCATTATAGTAAACCATAGTCATTATCTTGTAGTTGTAGTTTAATGCTTTGAGGTAGTTATCTTATGACGTAAATTCTCTAATATATGATATTGATTCATGACTGTTGCAGCAAAAATTTAATACTCGGCGGTTCTTGATGCTGATTGGGTGAATAAATCAATGTCCAAGAAATGGAGAGACTATAAGGTTGAGCTTAAGGCAAAATATTATGACGAGAACCGAACAATGGCTGAGAACACAAGAGCAGTCCCGAGAGGTGTCGTGCGTGCTGATTGGGAATTTCTATGCCATTTTTGGAATACACCTGAAGGGAAGGTAATTAAAAAATTGTAGTATATGATGCAATATATTTTGATATGATATATGGCTTATTAAATCTTATTGTCTGTGTAATAATTTTACATTATGTGCAGAAGAGAGCTGAAAGAGGTCGTGCAAGTAGGGATGCACAGGACGTGCTGCACACTGCAGGAGGTACAAGCTTTGCACGGCGACGCGCAATAATGGTATATCTAAGTGTTTTGTATATATGTGTGTATTCTTTTAACTATTCAAAGCATATATATGTATTCACTTTAATGAAGAAAGAAAGAAATGATTCCCTATGTATTCTAATATATGTAGGATGTGGAGCGAGGAGGTGCGGATCAGTACGGCGATTTAGATTTCTTCGACGCAACCCACATGAACTCACAAGGTGTATTTCCGTCCTCAAAGGCAGTGACGATATCGGTAATAGTTTTTCTATCTTAAATTTGCTTATTTTATGTGTAATATGCCTTAATAATGAATTTGGATATTTTTTTTAAAACAGGCAACTGCTCGAAATAGGTATGCCGAACTAACATCCGCTCCCACCGCCGGCTTTCCCACAACACCGGTCGATATAGTGCAGCTTCAACACCAGGCATTGGCCGAAAACATGGGGCCGGAGCGCAGCGGCCGTGTGCGTGGGAAGGGGTTAGGACCAACACCCTCTCGTGCTCATGCTTCTTCATCATCACAGCCGGATCCTAGAGATGAGAAGATAGCTAATCTAGAGGCAACAGTCGCAGAGCTTAAGGCAACAGTTGCACATATAGCACAGATGATGAGGGAAACACATGGTTATAACCCATCTAACATACCGAGACAGGTTAGAAATTATATACAGTACTGTTCTTATCTAATTGTGTCTATCAATTGCTTAGCATTAGCATTTTATACGAATCTGACTAATTGTGTGTACCAATCCGACTCAAGGCATCTTTCATACTTATTTCTTATACAACATGATGTTAGAGACCCGACATCATCCAGTCGTCCGAATGAAGAGGAAGTCGACGACCTTGGTGATCCCGTCGACGACATCGCTAGACATACACTGTAGGCTTGTATTTTCTTAACTTCCATTAACTGACATATTAACTTCCAATGGGTTGTTGGCTTTTATATTTAATGGAGTAAAAAGAAGGGAGCTTTGTCTTCATTAAATCTCAACACACTGTACCCATAGTCCATACAATTGGTACATTATTTATACCTGCACTCACTTCCACTTTAGCAAATGGGGGCCACTAATTCCCTTACTTTCCATTGAATAATATTGGATATTTAACATTATGTACTGCATGTGTATATATACTGACTAGCTGACCAAATAACTTTGAGGATAATATTGCTTTTACAGTAATAATTTTAGGGATTACACTGGTCCAACATTGTGTATGTAGTTAAGAATTCGAAAGAAGGTTTGTGCGATGATATAGAGGTGAGTCTACAAGAATTAATTGGCACGATCTCTCTACAATGAATTTCATCTCTAAGTAGCAACATTTCTCACTTGTGATCAATTTGATAATTAGTGCCTTATGTCTTCAACATATATGATTCTTTGTTAACCTTTGATCAGTATGTAAGTTGTAATTACCGGGCTGTGGCTCCTGTACTGATTAAGATTATTCCCATGATATCTTTGTTATGGCTTGGAGAAGGAGACTGCAGATGAGAACAATGAGTGAGTGAGTGAGAAAATGAGGGCTGCTGCCATGCGAAGAGTGTGTCTGTGCGATCGCTAAATCCCTAGCAAATTTGTTTCTGTAGGTTCTTTAGCATTTACTGCTCTTTAAGTATATTTTGCTTTATGTTTCTCTTGTTTATTTACGCTGTTTTGTATGGATGTTGAGACTTCATGAACCTTGATGTTTACTTTTCTTGTGGCTATCTTGTCTTATGTATATTTTTTTCTTCTTTCCGTTGGGTTGCTGATTTTGTACGGTGCGGTTTGCAGTGATGTTTGATACACGTCGAGCTGTACAGGATCCTCAGGTACTGGTGAGTTTTAGCTTGTTTTTGTGAGGGGTGTGTGCTTGCATTTGCCTTCTTCTGTTCTGCCTATTTTGCTCTTGTGTTGTCTTTGTTTTTTCCTTTGCTGTATTCTGTTGCTTTCATGGCTGTTTGTTCTTGTTTTTCCTTTACGGATGTTTGTTCTTGTTTTTAGATGTTTGTGGTTTTTTTTTCTTCTTATCTTCAATCTGATCAACTTAGGCATCAAGTTGCTTATGATCTTAGGAGGAACAGATCATTTAGTGCATGATTTACTGGAGCATGTGGTTTTGTTTCAATAACGATATATACTAATTAGTTGTGGGTGATTAGTTAAATGTAAATTAATGCATTGTCGACTAAAACTGACAGTACTCCATAAACATTTGGTCACCATTTACAATCATAATGACAATGCACGTACATAAATTAACTAATTTAACTAACGCTCTGATGGATCGTTGGATATGATACTGGATCTTAAAGATCAAGATTCCATTGTATCCAAGTTGAGATTAGTGTTTAAAATGGTGAACCAGAGCTAGGTACTGTTTGGTACATAATAAACTCGAAGCCATGTGACCTGATGAAACTATCAATCTATACAGGCATTAATAAAAAGCATAAACTGAAAAAGAGAAGCATCAGCGAGACAGCGACTGAAAAAGAGAAGCATTAGCTGCAAGTATATATGTCTTAATCTTCAGATATGAAAGATGTAGAATAAGAGTACTTTTCCAGTACAACTTATACATTTTAAAAAGAAGTTTTTATTACATTTTAAAAAAGATTCATTATTTGTCTTATTGTTATGACATGAATGAAATGTGATTTTTACCATGGTATAAGTGTATTGCATTTGAAGTTTTGGGTTTTGTAATGTTTATATCCCCTTTTTAAAGTAGAACTTGGGTGCAGTTGAATTGTATAGTTTTTTTTTTCTTCTGATTTTTGGTTGAATAGAGACTAGGAGATACATTTCCCTTAAAACATGAAAGGTCTAAATCAACTTTTAATGGTTTGAAAATGGAGAGGTTAAGGTAATATAGTTGGTATTGTTGAAATACAAATGCGTGTCATAGTACAAATACAAATGTTGATCTTGTTCAGATAGTTAGCTCAATAGCTATTTTTTATGAATGGGCTTCAAATTCAAAACGAATATTTATCTAATTCCATTTAGGAGAAAAACAAGTGTACAATCTTCATATTTTTAGTCCATGTTTTACATTAAATTTGTAACATTAGCTATTGCTGTAAGCATTGTTTAAGTTGAATTTTTTGTAGTGTGCCGCATGACATATTATCGTATTTTCAGCTATATGTATCAATTATTCAATTACCTATAAAAAAAAATTATTTATTTTTTCAACTTGTTTTAGCCTATTTATCTTCATACATTTTGACCAGGACTGAGTTTATTTATTTCCCATTGTGCAGCGAGTTTATGAAAACGGCGCGAAGGCTGACGGTGCTTATGGATTCTGGCAGTAACAACATCTGAGGATATCAAAGTTATTCTACTATCCTCTCTGCCGAAAGACTTAGAAGTGTTTGGAATTGAACTAATAATTTATCTGCGTAAACTGTAAAACGACTTCTTGTTGGTTCCTTCTGTAGTTAGTTCTTCTAAAAACTGATGCTATTATGACTTTGTGTTTGCTATCCTTTGTATCTGTTGGCTTTGCGTTTATGCTAAAACACTAAACTGAGATGTCTCTTAGCTGCTTATTTATCAATGGAGTTGTTGTTAATCCCTTGAAAGAAATATTTGAAGTCCTCATTTAATGCTATTATGACTTTGTGTTCTTGCTCTGAGCTAGATGTTGCCTATTATGTCTGGAGTACTGGAGGTTACAACTTTTGAGTACAGTAGATGAATTGTGTCTGGAGTACTGGAGGCTACAAACAATCCCTGGTTTCATGATTTGTTGAGTGGGAATATTGATTCAGCAGGTTTCAAACAGTCCCTGGCGTTTTACCAAGCAGGGTATATTAAACAACGGTAATATATTTTAAAAATTCAAAACAAAATGGCCGGCGTTTATCACACGCCGGGGACTTTTCTAAAATTCCCCGGCATTTCATTTGCGTCGGGGAAACTAATAGATTCCCCGGCAGCGGCAAGGACGGCGTTTGCGGCGGCGTTTCCGTAAACGCCAACAACTAAAAGCCGGCGTTTCGAAAACGCCGGCCATTATTAAAAAAAACGCCGTCGATTCCGCTTTATTTTGTAGTGCTCCCTGCTTTTCATCTTTGAATCGGTTGCTACCACGTAGCAAGCAAAAAAAATTTCCAAACTGTCCCACTTTTTGAAAGTTTTTTTCAAACCGCCCTACTTTTTTCAAAAATTCCCAAACCATCCCTAGCTCGGTCTTTTAAAGACCGAGTCTTAGTCTTCGATTTTTGGAAGTCTGAAAGACCGAGTCTTAGACTGGGGGTTTATTTCAGATCTGTTTCTTTCTTCTTCTCTCTCTCTACTTTACTCTATTCTATCTTCTCTAACTCATCTCCCTCAATCTAGGGCGACCTCCTACCCACAAAATCTCATCTCAATCAGAATATATTTACCAATTCTTTCCTAACCCTCTCACCCTCCACTATAAAAACCTTAAACCCATCTTTCGAAATATCCATATTTTGGAATTTTGCTAAATTTGAAGAGGATAGCAATTTCAACTCTTCTACCCAAATATCTTCAGCTCTATCCTTGAAGCTTGTGAAGGTATGATGAATATTGGCCGATACTTTTCTACATTTTTCATAGATTTTGTTTGTGGGTAGATAATAACTCGCATATTCGTATAAATATATGTAGGTATGGATCTTGAGATTCCTATTTGGTTATACTTTGGTGGTGAAATAATTCGTGATCCAAATATTGGTTGTTGTTATAGTGTGTTGGATCCGGAAATAGTTTGGGTAGCTCGTACCATTACATTTGCAGAATTAGTTGAGAAAATTTAGGAAGTTACTAATTGGGATAGAAATCAACGGAATGTGAAAATCTTAGCTCGATACGGAGCAGGTAGAGGAGATGATCAGTATTTTATGACAGTAACCGTATCTACTGATAATGAAGTCAATGATTGCTAGGACATTTGATCCGAATTGTACTTGGTCTGCATTAGAGTTATATATTCAGCAAATTCAAATTTTGAATGCTCAGCCACATGATATTCCTAGTTCAAGCTTCGTAAAGGTAGTACCTACACAGCAGATGAGGTCTAACCCCGCTCAATCTTCACAACCAAATCTACTGTCCTCACAAAAAAATACCTTCATAAATACAACAAACCCGGATTCTACAGATGTTGAATTGTCACGCCAACCTAGTCCGGTTCATGACTATATTCCAAATGACACAGTATTTGAACTCTTTCAAAATGCTACCATTAATAACGACTTATTAGACGATGATGAAGAAGAGAAAGAAACAGACGATGAATGTGATGATAGTGTAGAAAATGATGATGGAGACGAAGATGGTGATGTAGCAAATATAAATCCTACAAACAACAGTTCTAATAAAGTGAGAGCTACTGATAGCTATGCCAATATTAACGCTCATGTTACCGAGAAGATGACACAAGGTGCTAGAGTACACCAAGTTCGACAAAAATCATCTGGTTCATCCAATGTAGACAAATTGTACATTGGACATGAGTTTGTAAGTAAAGAGTCGATTCAGCAAGCTGTCAAGGTGTATTCTATCAAGAAATATTGTGAATTTGTCACATTGAAATCTTCACCGTCACTGTACACTGTTAAATACAAAATGGCACCTAGAAAACGTACAATTGAGAAAATCGTGCAAGGTCCGCTAGGAGTAAGTGATGGTGGATGCCCTCGGAGAATACGAGCAATTGTTCCAAAAGGCGGGACAAATTTTGTGGTGAAGAAGATAGTTGGGGCTCATACTTGTACGAATCCCACGTTAAATCAGGACCACTATAAAGTTGATTCTGACATTGTTTGTAATTTGATTGTGGGTGTGGTGAAGAAGGATATTGGTTTAACACCGCGGACAATTATTCAGATAGTGAAAATACAATATAATTATCAGATTTCATATAAGAAAGCTTGGATTGCAAAACAAAAGGCAATTGAGAGGTTGTTTGGTACCTTCGAAGAAGCATACACAAAGTTGCCTTTTCTACTAATAGAAATTCAAGCAGCAAATATAGGAACCGTTGTCCACTGGGATAAATATGAGTCTAGTCCTAGCGAGAAAACATTCAAGGGAGTATTTTGGGCATTTTGGTCCTTCGATTGAAGGTTTCAAGTCTTGCAGACCTGTTATTAGTGTCGACGGAACTCACTTGTACGGTAAGTACAAGGGTTGTTTGCTAATTGTTGTTTTTCCAGATGCAAATGATTGCTTATTTTCATTTGCATTTGCATTGGTTGATGGAGAGAGTATAAATACGTGGACATAGTTCATGAGTTGCATTCGGTGTTATGTCACCGATAGCACTGAGTTGTGTGTTATTTCAGATCGTCATGCTGCTATATTGTCTGCTATGGATTTGCAAAATGGAGCTTGGAACGAACCAAATGCATATCATCGTTATTGTATGCGTCATTTTGCTAGAAATTTCTTTAGTAAATTTGGTAGCAAGGCATTGCGGAAAAATGCCAAAATTATAGCGTGTCAAAACCAACCCAAAAAGTTCATGGCCAAACTCGCTGAACTTGAAACCGTCAATGTCGAGGCGGCTAATTGGTTGAAAGAGAAGCCGGTTGAGAAATGGACACTTTATGCAGATGAAGGTCGAAGATACGGTATAATGACTACGAACCTATCAGAAGTCTTCAATTCAGTCTTGAAAGGAGTCCATAGTTTACCAGTAACTGCAATTATTGAGACGATCTTCTATCGTCTCAACTCTTACTTTACTACTCGTCGACAGGAGCTAGTAAGCTTTTATCTGAAAGGACGATTTTTGCTAGAAGTGTACATGAATTGATCGATAGTCGCCGTGAGAGAGCAAACCTACATGAGGTTACAATGTTTCATCATCAACCTGGAGTTTTTTCTGTGAGAACGGGTATACGCATGGTAAATAGAGAAAGGAAGGGTGGGAACTTTCACCCTGTGAACTTGGGTACGAAAACATGCACATGTATGAAATTTCATCTATATCATATTCCATGTTCTCATGTATTGGCAGCTTATGCATATCGTGCAATCGATCACAAGCCTTTTGTTAATAAATTTTACCTGGTCACGTCATTAGCACAAATATGGGCTCCCGTGTTTAATCCTATTCTAGATCAAGCATATTGGCCTACTATTGACGGTCCACGACTCGTACCCGCTGCTAGTTTGCGACGTTCACAGAAAGGCCGGCCTAAATCCACGAGAATACGCAACGACATGGATGTGAGAGATAGTTCTAGCAGGGGTTCGAGGATGAAATGTTCAAGTTGTGGTTTGGAAGAACACAACAAGCATCGATGTACTAATAGAGAATCTCAAAATATTTAATTTGATTATGTGCTTTCCAATGTGTTTGTAATATTTAATTTGAACTAAGTACTCAGTTTGGATGTGTTTAATTATGGAAAATGAATGATTGGATGAGGTTTAATTGTGTTTTATTCAAATATCAGCCTTTAAGTATTTTGGAATCAATAAGGTTCAAATGTAGAGCAATTGGAATCAATCAGTCTTAAAGCTGATTGGGAAAAAATGTATAGGCGTAAGACCCGGTCTTTCAAAGACCGTTCTTATTATAACTAGACTCGGTCTTCAGTCTTGAAGCTGATTGATAAAAAGAACTTACAGGCGCTAGTTATAATGAGAACGTTCTTTCAAAAACCGACTGTGGACTTCACTCATTTCCAGAAAGCAAGATGTTCTCTAGAAATGAGTGAAGTCCACAGTCGGTTTTCGAAAGAACGTTCTCATTATAACTACACCCGGTCTTTCAAAGTCCGAGTCTTTCAAAGACCGAGTCTTCAATCTAATTGAAAAAAAATTCACAGATTGAAAGACCGAGTCTAGTTATAATGAGAACGGTCTTTCGAAAACTGACTATGGACTTCACTCATTTCCAGAGAACATCTTGCTTTCTGGAAAGGAGTGTACTCAAAGCTCGGTTTTCGAAAGAACGACCTAACTATAACTAGACTCGGTCTTTAAAAGACTGAGTCTTGAGTTTAATTGAAAAAAAAACTTACAGCCACAAGACTCGGTCTTTGAAAGACCGAGTATGTTAATACTAAACTTGGTTTTTCAAAGACCGAGTCTAGGCTTAAATTTCACCATTTCAGTTTACATCATGCATTTCCCCTTTACATTCGCTGCAAACAAGCTCACAAACAGTTTAAACAAATTTTCAATCCACTTCCACGTTCATTTCCATATTTAAGATCAATGCACTCCACATTCGGTTCAAACAACTTCTCCACAAGCTCAAACATCTCATAAACATCTTATAAACATCTCAAACATCTCATAAACAACTCTCTTTCGTCTCCTGATTCGCTTTGAGGTTGAGGTGGGGGCCTTCGAACAACTCTCTTTTGTCGGAGACCAGAACGGCCGCTGGTTTGATGTGTGGGAGTCCTTAGTATTGCATCTAATGTTGCTCCCTCGCCCACAAGATCAGCTTGTGCACGACAACATGTAATCATCTACCATATGGTTTTCTTCGTCTGATCGGCGACGTTGCTATTCAACAAAGTAGCACATTTCTTTGCTATGACCCAAGTCTGGCTCAACTGACAATCATGAAAAGTTGAAAAATTATGGTACTTACATATACACATACATATATAAAAACAAAATTTTGACAAAACTTAAAAAAATAAAATGAAACTTTAAAACTTACAAATTTGCGAACTGTGGATCCCTTTGGTTGGTACATTAGCAACTTCATGGAATGTTGATCTGCTGGTTCGGCTCCTGGTCGACGGATCGGGACTACCACTCCAACAGGAGTCTGCAACGTCGGAGAGATATACCGTCTAGTCATTCTCACATACCAAGCCATGTATGCCCCATGTACCGAGAGGTCAAACGGAGGAATGTCACCGATGATTTCGTCAAACCGGTGTACATTCCATCTCTGAACATACGTAGCGAAGCAAGTGGCCCAATTGTGTTCGGGGGTTCGACCCATTCCTGTAACATTGTGCATCTTCGCATTGAATGGCTCGGCAACCAGACTCCTTTGGTGAAGACCAAACTGGCATAGCACTCTATCGGGGTAGTAGAACTCAACAACCCCAAAGTTGATTAAAGGTACTTTCGTAAGCCACAAATCATGCCTGTGCGTGCAATTAGGCGGCAGTCGAAGTACAGGCTCCTCCGTGTAAGGAAGCCACACGACACAGTCAGCTGCCAACCTATCCAACTCATCGCGGTAGTACGTTAAGCACCTGTTGGGGTTGGCTATCCATGTAAGTTTGCCGGTCTAGTAAACACCGATAGGAGGTAGCATGTCCACGTCATCGGGAAGATGTATCCAGTGCGGAGATTGGATCCGTACTACGGGCCGACCGACGTGAATGCGCTCTCAACTTCAGATTTGAAGTAAAATCATAGGCCCATTAATCTGCACCGAACCTAACTGGCCAAACACAAACTCCGATACAGTGATGACAGTACGGCACTACTCCAACTGTAACGGCTAACGTTTTCTAGATCGGTGATTAGTGGAAAGAACATTAACAAGACGGCATTACCTGACGAATTTGGAAACAATACAGTGCCGAATAGCGTGAGGATGTAGGCCCTGCAATAGCACTCCACCTCCGCCGCAGTTAAACCTACATTCAATTTATTCCTAAAGGTGTCCTTCAACAACTTCAAACGAATAAATTTACCACTAATCACACCGGCTTCAACTTCGAAACGTAAGTACTCCTCGACTATATAAACCGGGTCGAAGTCCATTGTACCTGTGACTGTCTCTCCATCGATTTGAAGCCCGATGATTATGAAGACGTCCTGCAGAGTCACTGTCATCTTTCCAACTGTTAGGTAAAAGGAGTGTGTCTCATGCCTCCATCTTTCAAGAAGTGCTTCCAAAAGAGGTCGATCGCACTTGATGGAGCTCATCCGACCAATACCGTATAACCCACAGTCTTTTAGTATCTCGTGTATCCGTGGGTGCATAGGTAGTGGATGACCGGTCCTAAAGTGGCACTCCGTAGACTCACCATTCCACACATTCTGCGATCGATGCAATGGTCGAAGAGTGAGGAGTGAAGGGTCGAGGGGTCCTGGGCCTCCAGAAGGGATATACGATGATGAAGGGACTCAAGAAGAAGTGCCCGCCTCATTTGGATTGATTTGAACCTACATAACAATAACATTTACATCAATAGGCTGAAATTTCATATAATTGTATTAGAATCAACAATTAATTACTTACATTAGTACCCTTGGTACGAGCAGAAGCACGACCACGACCACGTCCACCGTGAATATGTGCTCTATCACCCCGTGGAGGTTTACTACTTTCTCCTTCCTCCATGTTCCCCATTGTGTGTGCCATTTACAATAAAATACAAATCCTACAACTTCAACAAAATTGTTATTAACTACACATAACCTAGATATCAAAACCAACATTAACAACAATTGCTATATAACAATGCCATTTGCTACTCTACTTTTTTTTTCATTTTCTAATTAAAACTAAAATTAACAATGGCTACTCTACATTGTCAAGAAAATCACCAACATAGTCATATATATGACAACATCGTCAACAAAATTGCCATTTACTACTCTACTTGTTTTTTTTTTTCATTTTCTAATTAGAACTAAAATGAACAACATTTGCTACTCTACATTGTCAACAACAATTGACATTTGCTATTTTACATTGTCAACAATAACACAAATTCAACTAAGCACCTTCACAATAACCCAAAATTAATACAAAATTTGCTTAGGAAAAGCTTGATAAATATATCGTTCGAGTAGGAGATTCCAAAGCTTGATAGTGACAATGTAGAGTACTTCTAGATCCTTCAACCAAGATCTTCCCCCACCGAAGAAGAAATTAAACGAGATCTAAGATATTGGGATTTAGGGTTTTAGGGTTTAAAGAAAGATTCAAATTTGGGCGAAAAAGATGGGGGAAATCGAAAGACGATGAGAGATGACTTTGTTTTGGAGAGTGAATCGATCAATTTGAGGAGAAATCGACCAAAAAAATAACTAGGGCGGCGATGGGTTTCGTTGAGGGAGATAAAGAAGAAGAAGAAAGAAACAGATGTGAAATACCCCCCCCAATCAACACTCGGTCTTTCAAAGTTCGAGTCTTAGTCTTCATTTTTTCAAAGTCTAAGACTTCGTCTTTGAAAGACCGAGTGGGATGGTTTGGAAATTAAAAAAGAAAAGTAGGGCGGTTTGGGAAATACTTTCAAAAAATGGGACAGTTTGGGAAAAAATTCTAGCAAGCACCCGTCACTACAAGACTAACAGTCTTTGCCGGCGTTTTTTTTTCACCTTCACCGGCATTTTTAAATGCCGCCGTAGATACCACCGGCATTTTATAAATCGTCAGTGCAAGTGTAGCTGAATCGTGTGTCGCTGTATCTTAGGGACATTCCCCGGCGTTTTTTACGAACGCCGGTATATGTTAAAACTACACCGGCGGTTGAAAAACGCCACCGAAATGGTGGTTTCGTTTGGAACGTCTATTTTCGGCCATCACCTACACTGGCGTTTTTAAAACTCCGGTATAGGTTACCAGTTCTGCTGAAAGCTACCCCGGCGCTTGTAAAAAACGCCGAGGTAGGTATATATTTAAAAAATATTTTTTTTTTAAAAAAAAATTAAAACAAATCAAAAAAAAAAACCCCTTCAGCACTCTTACTATCAAAACCAATTGCAAAACTAAAAGTGACCCATTTAAATATGAATGAAGCATAATAGTATAATATCATAAAATTGTAATCTCATAAACATAATAATGTGATCTCACCACATTCATAACCAAAATATGGAGTTCAAAATATTGAGTTACAAAGAGTGAAAAATATTATTTTCACTGTCAAATTCAGGCAAACAAGATACTAACTGAGATGAAACTTATACTTTTATAATACTCATGAGATAACTGTCAATTGAAACCACAATATAAGTTCAAACAGGATTATTTCATCACTGCTCACTCCTTTGTAAATCATAGTATGCAACTTCAGTTACATAATCCATCTCATCATCACTTAAAACCAATGAGAAAGAACAATCTCATTTTCAAACCCAAGCAACAAGCATGAACAGTATCTTAGAAACTGATACTCATATAGACATCATGATATAATTGTATAGAAAGTAGATAAAAAAAAATTTCATCACTAATCACTCCTAAAAAAATCATAGTGTGCAACTTCAGATACATTATCTATCTCATCTCCAAATTCAGACAAAAAAGCAACTCGTGAAGCAACACTTCTAGACAAACCATTGCTCAGTTTTAGACAAAACAGCCCCAAACAATGAACATACATTTGGATCTCTTAATTGAGTTCGAAAGAAAGGCAGCGTACAACCTGGCAAAGAACGCACTTGCTCTGTGAAGAAACATGAACGATCAAAAACTACAAAATTTGAATCATTTTTTGTTATATGACTACATAATACATGAAAGGAGCCTTGATCTGAAGCATTTTACAAAATAGCCACTAATCACTAACCCTTTCTCATAAAAAGAGCCTTGATTTGATGCACCAGATGACCTCTCTCACTCACTATCTCCCTCCCTAAAATTCTTACAAAAGAATATTAACCAATGTATATAATTTCAAGCATTGTATAGTAAAAGTATCTAAAGTATCTGAACACTAAAGATTAGTGCAAACCATTGTGAGATTGAGGAACAAGTTCAACCAAGGAAAATTGCCTTAAGGGAATGGCAAGCATTGTCTATAACAATCAGTCCTTTCTATTAAGAAAAGGTGTTAAAGATATGGACACTATTAACACTAGTGAAAATAAGTACATACCTATAAGAAACATAGTGAAAACTGAGTAACCAAATAGAAACTTCATAAAACTTCATAAAACAAGTTAAAACACCTTTCATGCAGTATTGCTCATTATATACAAAGGCAGTACTTGTTCATAAAGGATATAGAAGTATTAGATCATTTTTCCTTTAAAAATATAGAATGTATGCCGATGGTAAAAGAGACTGATTGCAAAGCTACAGCACTCTCACAATCAAAACCAATTGCAAAGTTAAAGAGTCATAAATTAAGACCACAACATAAGTTCAAACAGGATTATTTCATCACTAGTCACTCCTCTGTAAATCATAGTATGCAACTTCAGTTACATAATCCATCTCATCATCACTTAAAACCAATGAGAAAGAACAAACTCATTTTCAAAGCAGGAAACAAGCATGAACATTATCTTAGAAACTAATACTCATCTAGACATCATGATATAATTGTATATGAAGTTTAGATTAAAAAAATTCTATCACTAGTCACTCCTCAAAAAATCATAGTGTGCAACTTCAGATACATGATCCATCTTATCTCCAAATAAATGATTGTATACCTTAGCTCACAGAGATGGTGGGCATAATTGCTCTTGAATCTCCCATACAAGTTGCAGACCACAAATCTCCCATATCAAGCAAAATGGAAGTAAACTGTAAGGTACAACCATACAAGTTGCAGACCAAAAATCTACTATATATAAAAGCAATACATATAGTATAAACCAAACAAAGAAAGAAACACAAGAAGATTCAATAAATCACTCTCAAATAATGTTGGTTTTGCCCACAAACTTAAAAAAAGATGGACATTTGTCCATCATTTAAAAAAGACCTGAACATTTGTCCATCATCTCAACCAACCATATCTCATTGTATACAGTTGACCATGGGTACAAAATGTTGTATAGAGTTTGGTAAATTTTACAATCATATGTCAACATGATATTAACCCCCTATGTAAATCAATAGAAATATGTCTATTGAAGGCAAAGAAGCAATCATCAGTGAAATGGAAGGAGAAGAGAATCTCCAACAACTCCATCACACACATCTAAGTTCAAAACTTGGTTTCAACTTACAACAAAGATCAATTTTGTGTCTTACTCACCATACAAACTTAGAAGTTTCAAAGCAAAGCAGTAGCAGTAGCAGCACAATATATCACATACTTTCAAAGCAACCAATTGAAATCAACAAGCTATCATGAATATATCACATACTTTCAAAGCAAAGCAGTAGCAGCACAATAATGAAATCAATAAGACATCTTTCAAGGTCAGTTACCACAGATTGTAGCACCATAAGATTACCACAGCTCGCCAGATTACCACAAGATTAATTCAAGAACAAACTTAGGGTTTGTGTAGAGGAAGGGGCGATGGTGGGGGAGGGGCGCAGCGATGGGGCGGCGATGGGGCGGCGATGGGGGGAAGGGGCGACAGCGGGGGAGGGGGCAGCGATGGGGGAAGGGCCGACGGCGGGGTAGGGGGCGGCGATGGGACAGCGATGGGGGAAGGGGCGACGCCGGAGGAGGGGGCGGCAATGGGGGAACCGCCGACAGCGGAGGAGGAGGCGGCGACGTCAGGGGAGGGGGTGAGGGAAGGGATAGGGGTTTTCAATTTGGGAGGAGGGAGATGGAAAGAGAGAGTGAAAAATTGGGGGAAGGGGAAGTAAAGTAAAATGAGAGAGAGAGAGATGTCAACTGAATATTTTCACTTATACTTCTAATACACCGGCGTCAACGCACAAACGCCGGTGTATACCTACATACGCCGGTATTTTTCACACACGCCGGTGTAGAGTTGAATTTTTTGTTCCTTTACATTAACTAGTTTCTACAGCGGCATTTCTAACAAAATGCCGGAGTAGAAACGCCGGTGTAAACTATTTTCTTGTAGTGCATAGTTGTAAGGGAAAAAATATAACCACCTAACTCACTCCACGGTAGGTGGGACCTGCCACTAAATAATCCTCCACTTATAGACTGACACCTAGCACGTGCTTAACCCATGAAGATCAATTAGAGAGACCTTATTACAAAATGACTATATTATTTTGCAGAAAACCCCTGGAAAGAAAGAAAGTCACCCAGGGACTGATATGTGAACTCAAAGGGCTGATACGCAAGGATTTGTGCAGTTAAGATACAGCTTGCAGAGCTGTATCCCCTCCCTGTGAGCTTTTATAATCTTCTGAAAATTAGGGAAGCGATTGTAAAATTCTTAGAACTCTTCCCAAGTTGCATCTTCCATGTCTCCTCCCTTCCATTGCACTAGGATTTCTGCTATTGTCATCCCTCTCCTTCCAACCATTCTTTTTTCAGGTATCTACATAGGTTTCAAACTTTCTTCATGAAAGTAGATTGGATGGCTTGGTTTCAACTTGTTCTTGTCTCGACATGTCTTATGAGCTGGGATATATGAAAAACATTGTGAATTTTGGCAGTAGATGGAAGTTGGAGCTTGTAAGCAACATGACCAATCCTCTTATGCACACCATAGGGCACATAGTAGATATGAGACAATTTGTGAATTATCTTGTCTCTGAGAGATGTCCTTTCTCTGGTACCAATAGAAGAAGGAAGGCTTTAAGGAAGGGAAACTTATCTCTTGCTACTAGTTCATGAGCCTATCTTTTGCATGTATGGTTGCAGCTTGAGGTACATAAAATCCCCAATTTCTTACTCTTTCTTTGTTCTGTGCTTGTCAGCAGCTTCTTTCATCTTCACTTGAGCCCTGTTAAGGTTATCTTTGAGTAGCTGCAAGGTGATATCTCTCTCAATCAAGCATTCCTCCATTTCTTGTGACTGCAATTTTAGGAACATAGGAGAGCTGGGTTGGGAGAGCTCTCCCATACAAAACTTGATATGGATATAACTTAGTAGCACTGTGAACACTAGTATTATATCAGTACTCAGCCAAGGGGAGTACATTAGCCCAAGTAGCATGTTTATAAGCATAGAAACATCTGAAATATGTCTCAAGTGTTCTGTTCACCACCTCCCATCTGTTTATGGATGGAAGTACTCATACACAGCTTTGTACCCTACAAGTTGAAGATCTCTTCCAAAAGACACTGGTAAAAGTAACATCTCTTTCACTTACTATAGTTACTGCCATTCCATATAGCTAGATGACTTGGCTTACAAACAACTTAGCTACCTACTTTGCAATATAAAGGTGAGCTAGTGCAATGAAATGTGCATATTTGGATAGTCTATCAACCACCATAAGAACGGTCGTCTTCCCTCAACTCATTGACAATCCCTCAACAAAATCCGTGTTGATGTCTTCCCACACTACTGCGGGTATAGGCATGGGTTGTAATAGCCCAAAAGGGGAATGGTTAGTGTACTTACACCTCTGGCAAATGTCACATTCACTAATATAAGCCCTGAGCATTCCCTTCATCCCCTACCAGTATGCAACTTTCTTCAATCTCAGCAAAGTTTTCTTATACCCAGAGTCCTTCCATGCAGAGAATCATGATGTAGTTCCATCAACTGCTTGGCGAGAGGGATGTATGATGAAGTAATACCCTTTCCTTGTAGTAGTATGTCCTATTTTGGCCCGAATTTCCAAATAAAAAGGATCTTGCTCAACCTGTTTACTCAAGGCAGACATCCAAGTAGGCTGTACTACTGAGAGTGCTTGGAGTTGAGCATCTTCAAACATTCTAGACAAGCCATCTGCTCATGTATTGTCTCTGCCCTTCTTGTACTCAACTCTGAACTGATACCCATGTAGCTTCCATAGCCAGGTATGCTGAGCTTTAATCTCTAATCTATGCTCCAGTAGGTGCTTGAGGGGTTTATGACCTAACCTGGTCAAAAACTCTCAACCCAACAAATAATGTCTTCATTTCTTCAAAGCTAAGAGAATTGCAAGCATCTCTTTCTCATAAATGGAGAAGTATGCTCTACCCTTGAGCTCCTTTCTCAAGAAAGCTAAGGGGTGTTGTTGCAGCATAACAATTGCCCCAATTCCAATACTAGCTGCATCACACTCCAAGACAAACTTCTCTGCAAAATTAGGCAATTTGAGTACTGGTGGTGTAGTTAAAGGACCCTTGATAGCTTCAAAAGCAGTTTAAGCAGCTACAGACTATTTGAAAGCTCCCTTCTTGGTCAGGGCTACAAGAGATAGTTACATATTTCTCAGTGAACTTCCTGTAATACCCTGCTAGACCCAAAAATCCTCTTAATGCATAAATGGATTTAGGAATTGGCCAATTATTCACTACCTCTTTATCTGATACAATGTGTCCAAGATATACCACCTCTTTTACTCCAAGCACACATTTGTCCAATTTAGTCTGCAAGGAGTTCTCCTTCAGCAGTTGCAATACCGCTCTCAAGTGTTGTACATGCTCACTACTTGACTTATTGTAGACAAGAATGTCATCAAAGAACACTAACAAAAATTTTCTCAAATAGGGTTTAAACACTGCATTCATGAGAGATTGAAAGGTGGGGGGAGCATTAGTTAAGCCAAATGGCATGACCACATATTCGTAGTGTCCTTCATGGGTTTTGAAAGTTGTTTTGTGTCCCCTCATTCTGATTTGGTGATATCCACTCCTCAAATTCAGCTTACTAAACACCACAGACACCTGTAATTCATCTAACAATTCATCAATTACAGGTATAGAGAACTTATATTTGATTGTCATCTTATTCAGTGCTCTATAATCTACACACATCCTCTAAGACCCATCAAGCTTCTTAACCATGACCATAGGGGATGCATAAGAGCTTGAACTTGGTCAGATTATTCATGTTTGTAGCATATCTCGACTAACCTCACTATCTCATTATTTTGATGTTAGGGGTGCTTGTAAGATCTCAAACTCACTGGTAGGGCAGTAGGATGCAAAGGAATATTGTGATCATATTCTCTCGCTGGTGTAAGGGTCGTGTTCTCTTGAAACACTTCTTCAAAATCCTTCAAGGTGTGAGAGAACTCCTAAGGACAACTGGCATGTGGAGCTTTAGTGCTTGCAGCTGCAGTTACTTGTAGCAGTAGACCCTTCTTCATGTACATGAGAGTTTTCAATATTGACTTGAATGAAGCAACACACCCCCCTCAACACCTTGATCTCTCCTTCTTGCTCAAATGTAGAGAGTAGTCTTTAAAACTCAGCCACATTTTCTCTAGTCTTCACCCATTGAGCTTCCAACACCGACTAACTAGTTCCTAATGAGAGGATGTAAAAGTTTGCCTTGATGGTCACACCTTAACACCCAAACTCCACAATTTCATAAAGTCCCTCACATTTCAATTTCTCCCCTAGTAACATGCACTATTAACTTGATTTGGGTCTTAGCCCAAATAGATATGTTATCTTATGTATTTAATGTAATAGGCCCAACTTCTAGAAATTTACTCTAGAGAAATCTTATATAGAAGTTTTTTCTAGATAAGTCTTAGGAGTTATCTAGAAGATAAGGATAACCTTAGACTTGTGGAGAAAATTCTAGAGAGATAATTATAGCCATTAGATTAGAGTTGTGTTGGCAAAATCATAACCATTGGTTGGGTAATACCACTAGTATAAATAGGGGTGGTGTCTTTGTGTTTGGATCAAGCCAAAAAATTAGAAACACTCAATAATACAAGTAGTCTTCCTTTTTCTAAAATCTCTAATCTCTCCCATTTTTAAACACTTCCTCCAACCACCTAAAATTTCCTTCCAACAAAGTGGTATCAGAGCTTGAAGATCCTCCTAGAGATGGCGAATAGCGGTGTTCCCTTCCAAGTCCCGATGCTCACCAAGAGAAACTATGACAATTGGAGCTTAAGGATGATTGCTCTCCTTGGAGCACACGACATGTGGGAGATGGTTGAGAAAGGTCTCACCGAACCGGAGAATGAAGGTAGTCTATATCAAGCTGAAAGGGATAGTTTGAGAGACTTAAGGAAGAGAGACAAGAAGGCTCTCTGTCTAATCTATCAAGGATTAGATGAAGATACGTTTGAGAAGGTTTCGGGAGCAATGTCGGCCAAGGAAGCATGGGAGAAGCTTCGAACCTCATACAAGGGAGCCGATCAAGTCAAGAAAGTACGTCTTCAAACTTTAAGAGGAGAGTTTGAAGCTTTGCATATGAAAGAAGGTGAGCTTGTCTCCGATTACTTCTCAAGAATTTTAACGGTTACTAATAACCTAAAAATAAACAGAGAGAAGTTAGATGATGTGAGAATTATGGAGAAGATTCTTAGATCTTTAGATCCAAAGTTCGAACACATTGTCGCCATCATCGAAGAGACAAAAGACTTGGAGGCCATGACAATGGAGCAAATTCTCGGCTCGTTGCAAGCTTATGAAGAAAAGAAAAAGAAGAAGGAAGAGATCGTGGAGCAAGTACTCAAGAAGCGGGTTGATTCAACAAAAGAAGAAAGCAGGCGAAGCCAACAAAGACAAGGTTGCGGTCGAGAACGAGGTCGTGGACATGGACATGGACGAGGTTGGAGGCCCAATGATGACAACGACAACAACAACAACCAAAGAGGAGAAAGCTCAAGAAGAGGTCGTGGGAGAGGAAATTCAAAATCAAGGTATGACAAGTCACGCGTCAAATGCTACAATTGTGAGAAGTTTGGACATTATGCTTCAGAATGTAGAGCTCCTAGCAACAATAGAGTCGAAGAGAAGGCCAACTACGTTGAAGAAAGAAGTCAAGAAGATGGTACCTTACTGTTGGCTTATAAGGATAATGGAAGATGCGAGGAGAATCAATGGTAACTAGACAGCGGTGCAAGCAACCATATGTGCGGAAGAAAAAGCATGTTCGTAGAGCTTGATGAATCGGTCAAGGGCAATGTAGCTTTCGTAGATGAATCAAAGGTGGCGGTGAAAGGTAAAGGAAATGTTCTGATCCGATTGAAGAATGGAGAGCACCAATTCATTTCAAATGTTTACTACGTGCCAAACATGAAGAGTAACATCTTGAGCCTAGGACAACTATTAGGGAAAGGTTATGATATTCGATTGAAAGATAGTAACCTTTCTATAAGAGACAATGCAAGCAACTTCATTGCTAAGGTGCCAAGGTCAAGAAATAGAATGTTCGTGCTCAACATTCAAAATGATGTCGCACAATATCTCAAGATGTGTTACAAAGATGAGTCTTGGCTTTGGCATCTTCGATTTGGGCATCTCAATTTCAGAGGATTAGAGTTGCTATCCAAGAAGGAAATTGTAAGAGGATTACCTTGCATCAACCACCCCGATCAAGTGTGCGAAGGATGTCTACTTGGAAAGCAATTCAAAATGAGCTTTCCAAAGGAGTCGAACTCTAGAGCTCGAAAGCCGTTGGAACTCATACACACGGACGTGTGTGGTCCGATCAAGCCAAGATCACTTGGTAAGAGTAACTATTTCCTTCTCTTTATCGATGATTTTTCAAGAAAAACATGGGTATATTTTTTGAAGGAGAAATCAGAGGTGTTCGAGAACTTCAAGAAGTTCAAAGCTCATGTTGAGAAGGAAAGTGGCCTTGTAATCAAAGCCATGAGATCCGACCATGGAGGAGAATTCACATCAAAAGAATTCCAAAAGTTTTGTAAAGATAATGGAATTCGACGACAACTGACGGTGCCAAGGTCCCCCCAACAAAATGGAGTAGCAGAAAGGAAGAATAGGACAATCCTTGAGATGGCGAGGAGCATGCTCAAAAGCAAGAGGCTGCCAAAGGAATTTTGGGCGGAAGCGATTGCGTGTGCAGTTTACCTATCAAACCAATCTCCGACAAGATGCGTATAGGAAAAAACACCACAAGAAACATGGAGTGGAAGGAAGCCCGATGTTTCCCACCTAAGAGTCTTTGGAAGCATAGCACACGTACACATACCGGACGAGAAGCGAAGCAAGTTAGATGATAAAAGTGAGAAGTACATTTTTATTGGCTACGACACCAGCTCCAAAGGCTACAAGCTCTACTATCCTGATATGGGGAAGACAATCATCAGTCAAGATGTCGTGTTTGATGAAGAAGGAGAATGGGATTGGAGCACACATAATGAAGACTACAACTTCTTTCCACATTTTGAAGAAGAAGACATGGAGCAATCAAGGATAGAGCAACCAAGAGAGGAGCCTGCTACCCCACCAGCTTCACCAGCCGCGAGTTCTCAAGGAGACGAAAGCACAAGTGAAAGGACTCCGCACTTTAGAACCTACAAGAACTTTATGAGGTAACTAAAAATCAAGACAATCTTGCTCTCCTTTGCCTATTTGCAGATTGTGAGCCCATGAACTTCCAAGAAGCTATGGAAAAGAAGAGTTGGAGAAATGCTATGGATGAAGAGATAAAGGCAATCAAGAAGAATGACACATGGGAGTTAGCTTCACTTCCAAAAGGGCACAAGGCAATCGGTGTGAAGTGGGTGTACAAAGAAAAGAAGAACGCCAAAGGAGAAGTTGAAAGATACAAGGCGAGATTGGTGGCAAAAGGCTACAGTCAAAGAGTGGGCATCGACTATGACGAGGTATTTGCTCCGGTTGCTCGACTAGAAACTGTTAGACTAATAATTTCATTAGCAGCTCAAAATAATTGGAGGATACATCAAATGGATGTCAAATCTGCATTCTTAAATGGAGTCCTCGAAGAAGAAGTCTACATTGAGCAACCACAAGGCTACGAAGTGAAGGGAGAAGAAGGCAAGGTCTTGAAGCTGAAAAAGGCACTCTATGGGTTGAAACAAGCTCCAAGAGCTTGGAATGCTCGAATTGACAAATACTTCCAAGGGAGAAATTTCACCAAGTGTCCATACGAGCATGCACTCTATATCAAAATCCAGAACAATGATATATTGATTGTATGCTTGTATGTAGATGACTTGATCTTCACAGATAGCAATCCAAGCATGTTTGGCAAATTTAAGAAAGAGATGACGAAGGAGTTCGAGATGACGGATATTGGGCTCATGTCTTCCTACCTCGGCATAGAAGTGAAGCAAGAAGACAAAGGCATCCTAATCACTCAAGAAGGCTATGCTAAAGATATACTCAAGAAGTTCAAGATGGATGACTCTAACCCGGTTGGCACGCCAATGGAATGTGGAATCAAGTTGTCAAAACACGAGGAAGGAGAAAGGGTGGATCCAACACTCTTTAAGAGCTTGGTCGGAAATCTGCGATATTTAACTTGCACAAGACCTGATATTCTATATGCGGTTGGAGTTGTCAGTCGATACATGGAGAATCCAACAACAACTCATTTGAAGGCGGCAAAGAGGATTCTTCGCTATGTCAAAGGTACAACAAACTTTGGCTTATACTATTCTATTTCTAACAATTACAAGCTTGTTAGATATAGCGATAGCGATTGGAGTGGAGATATGGATGATCGCAAGAGCACAAGTGGCTTCGTGTTCTACATGGGAGACACGGCCTTCACATGGATGTCAAAGAAGCAACCAATTGTCACTCTTTCCACATGCGAAGCGGAGTACGTAGCTGCTACTTCATGTGTTTGTCATGCAGTTTGGTTACGAAACCTGTTGAAGGAGTTGAGTTTGCCACAAGAGGAGCCGACCAAGATTTTTGTGGACAACAAGTCAGCAATAGCTTTGGCCAAGAACCCAGTCTTCCATGATCGAAGTAAGCACATTGATACACGCTATCACTATATTAGAGAGTGCATCACCAGAAAGGACATACAACTGGAGTACATGAAGTCTCATGATCAAGTTGCTGATATCTTCACCAAGCCTCTCAAACGCAAAGACTTCATAAGGTTAAGAAGTTTGATTGGAGTAACAAATCAAGTTTAAGGGGGGGTGTTGAAATATTAACTTGATTTGGGTCTTAGCCCAAATAGATATATTATCTTATGTATTTAATGTAATAGGCCCAACTTCTAGAAATTTACTCTAGAGAAATCTTATCTAGAAGTTTTTTCTAGATAAGTCTTAGGAGTTATCTAGAAGATAAGGATAACCTTAGACTTGTGGAGAAAATTCTAGAGAGATAATTATAGCCATTAGATTAGAGTTATGTTGGCAAAATCCTAACCATGGTTAGGTAATGCCACTAGTATAAATAGGGGTGGTGTCTTTGTGTTTGGATCAAGCCAAAAAATTAGAAACACTCAATAATACAAGTAGTCGTCCTTTTTCTAAAATCTCTAATCTCTCCCATTTTTAAACACTTCCTCCAACCACCTAAAATTTCCTTCCAACATAAAGTACCCCATCCGTTTTAAAATATAAGTCGTTTAAGATTTTTTTTTTTTATAGAAAAATAAACATAATAATCAAATAAGATGATATTTTTGCGAGTACACTATTAATAAGTTAATTAATTAGTTTAACTAAGATGGATTTGTATATAATTTAGATGTTTCATTAAAAGAGTAAAAATCTTGAACGACTTACATTTTGGAAAGAAGTGAGTGCTATTTTCACCTTTTATACTATACATTAACAGAAACTATAAAATTAGGCAATGAGGTGCAACTGATTTTTTTTTTTTTTTTTTTTGAGGTAAAAGGTGGAATAAAGCCACCCTGTTTCATTAATAAGCAGTTAATAAAATAACCCCGGTGTACCGGGAAGGATACAAAAGTACATAACAGGAAAGATAAAACAGTGCAGGAAATAAAACATAAACCCCCAACAGAACTCTGGGGGGTGGGTCGAATCCTCCATACAAAAACCAAAAGTACAGTAGGTCAAGACCAAACTAGCATCGAGTGCAGCTAATGAGACGGCTCCGCCCCTCAGTCCAGTGTCGGCCCAAACTCTACCTCCTCATCATCAAAATCCTCCACCTGGAAGACTCTGGCAATCCTCCCTCTCGCTCCTGTGGCGGCAGCTGTAGCCCAAAAAGAAATAAGATGCATGATATGAGTAAGGTTACCAGAAATACTATTACATGAAGCACGAAAATAAAAGTTATTTCTGTCTAGCCATAACACCCATGTAGTTGCCGCAATGGCAATGTACCACGCATCCTTCATTTCATGACGAACCGTTGCGAATTTGGGGCCAACCCACAAATCCTCATACCCGCTGGGGTAGTCACTTGTTCCTAGAGCTCGTAAAACCTCTACCATAGTCGCCTTACTCCTTGGACAGTGGATAAAAAGGTGGTTCAAATTATCCGTGTACATGTTGCAGAATCCACATTCGGTCGCAATCTGGGATTGTCTTTTGGCCAGGTTCTCTCTGGTGAGAATTGTGTTATTGAGCACTAGCCAAAGGAAGACTCTGACTTTAAGTGAAGTTTTCGCCTTCCATAATACATGTGCCCAACTGGGTCTGCATCCTCGATAGTGAATCCGATGGTACAGGGAACTGACCGTGAACGCTCCCTGGGATCAAGTCCCCATCGCAACTGATCTGGACCTTGGACGCATCTCGTCCCAGTCCGTGTGATGTGTGCTTGTAGTTCGAGCAGTTGCTGATGTAATCTTGGGGTAAGAGCTCCTTGGAACGACGGCTTCCACTTTCCCCTCCTCCAAGTCTCGGCTACAGATATATTGGGTCGACTCGTTTTGTCATACAGCTCGGAAAAAGTTTCCTTCAAAGTATGTGCACCACACCATTTGTCCTACCAAAATCTGGTGGACCGCCCATTACCGATAGTTGACGTAACTGCCAAATTGAACGGCCCGCTAGCTTTGGTAATTCCTTTCCAGAATCGCGAAACTCTAGACCCTACTCGGAAGCCCAAGTTTCTCGTGCCTTTTCCTCGTAGGTATGGCTGAATGAAATCCTGCCATCCTTCCCCGCTGTGGTGAAAAACCTTTCACCACCATTTTCCCAAAAGGGCAAGATTCATATATCTAAGGTCGATGATGCCTAGCCCTCCATGCTTCTTCTTCATGCAAGCGATATTCCATTTGATCAGGTGGTAACCTCCCCTATTCGAATCTGCCCATTTTCAAAGGAATCGTTTTCGGATTCGGTCAATCCTTTGGATAACCCACTTAGGGAGCTCAAAAAACGACATGCAGTAAATGGGCAGATTGGATAGTACTGAGTTGATGAGTACTACTCTTCCTCCTAGCGAAAGCGATTTTCCTTTCCAGCCAGCTAGTCTGTCCTCCACCCTATCAATTATAGGCAGCCAATCCGACTTAGTGAGTTTCCCTGGCCTGAGTGGAAGCCCTAAGTATTTGATTAGAAACTCATTCCTCACACAGTTTAATATGGTGGCATGTTCTCGCGCTTCTTCATCGGAGAGTATAATGGGAATCAGTGCACTCTTGTGGAAATTTATCCTGAGACCTGACCAGGCTTCAAAACAGTAGATGGATCCTTTAAAGCAGACTGTTTCTGATCTGGTCCCATTTCCAAAGAGTAGGGTGTCATCAGCGTACTGAAGAATCGTACACCATTGACTGGAATTGCTGTTGGCCACGGGCGTAATCCAACCCTTTTTCCGGCAATTATCTAACATTCCCCTTAGCACATCTGCTACGATCGTGAATAGAAGCGGAGATAATGGATCCCCTTGTCGGAGTCCTTTCTTGCAAGGAAATGGCGGTCCTGGCCTCCCATTCACCGATATTGCAGTTTTACTCGTAAGTAAACACTGTTTGATCCATCTAACCCATTTATCCCCGAATCCTCTCCCTCTGAGAGCTTCCAGCAAACACTCTCAATCGACAGAGTCGTATGCCTTCTCAAAATTCAGTTTTAGGAGGAATTTCTTAGAGTTGCTCTTATGGCAGTGGTGGATAACTTGTTCAGCAGTGGCCACACAGTCTAGGATACACCTGTCCTTGATGAAGTCCGTCAACAGTGCAACTGAAATATTGATAACTCCTGATTTTATATTTCCTAATCTAAGAGGATCTTCTAAGGCTGACGGCTAACTTGCCTTTTATATTCCTCAGTAGCCTAACATTGCCAACCTTTAGATTTTTTTTGGGGATTCACTAACAAATACCTTTATATAACTTTTTTTTAATATAAAGAAACTCAACCACGTATTGCCTTGTGTTCCATTTCTTTTTGAACGTTTTTACCCTTGAATTCTCTATGGAAATTAGTGACCTAAAAATTAAGGAATCAAATTAGGCATTCAAAGATAAAGGTATGCAAACCGTAGGGTACATAAACTGAAACAGTCAAGTCTGCTAACATTAATTTTGGTATCGCTCTTGAAACACCGGCATGCAAAGAGTATCGCATTCTTTACAACAAAAATGTAAAGAATGTAATGAAGAATCAAAACCAAATTCAGAGTCTAATAAACTTCCTCTTCTTTTAAATCTAAAATCACAAAATCTCCTACCTCCTTCATAGCCTCTCGAGCCGCATTTATCCAAACAAACCCTAACTATTTTCCACCAAATTAATTAATCCAGGAGCCTAATTTTAGAACTCTGATATATATATATAAACCATACGAAATCCACCTTTTAATGAGAAGGAAATTTGAAATCTTTTGCCGTGTGAAACCACAACAAGAAACCCAATTGAAAACTAGTTTTGGGGGCTATTATTGCTGCTCTATACCACTCCATTTCAGTATCTGTCAAGTAGTGCGCAAAAGAAACCTACAATTTCTCTAAAAATCCTAAGCCGATCGACTTTGTAGGATTTCCTATAAACCAGCTCATAATTCACACACGTGTGCATACATCCTAAAACAAACATCTCCTTGACAGTACTCTGGTTTGCTACTTGATGTGACAGGTTAATTAAATATTCATAGTATCTATATAATAAAACACAAAGCTATCAAGTGGCTCTTCTTCAATTTCCCAAAATTAAAGGCACAGATTTAACCTCACAAAACACCTCCCTCCAACAAAAAGTTTTCCCCAAAACTCAAATTCAGATTCCCACCCAAAACAATTCATTTATTTATTTAATTATTTCTCTCTCTCTATCCTATTCAAAAAATTAAGAAAATAAAAATTTAAAAACCTTTAAAAATAATTGAAAAAAATCAAAAATATCAAAAACTTATAAAAAATTAAAAAAAGTTAAATTTTTTTAAAAAAAATAAAAAATTAATTTTTTAAAAAAATGTAAAAAATTTTAAAATTTCTAAAATAAAAAAATTTTAAAAAATTTTAAAATTTTAAAATAAAAAATTTTAATTTTTTTTTAAAATTTGAAAATTTGAAAATTTTGAAATTTTGAAAATCTCAAAGCAAATCCAAATCC